>JAODPA010127634.1:0-17243 GCA_025585075.1 Nepenthes mirabilis
ATATATATACCTGTACAAAATATTTAAATAAATCAAGTAATATTCCGGAGTGGAATATGGAATCTAAGATCCGGAAGAATTCAACATAAAATCTAAAATATGAAATCTGGAATAAATCAAGTAATGTTCCCGAATTGTTCCGCATAAAATCTAACAAAATCTAGAATCTAAAATCTAATAACATAGAAACCGGAGTGGAATTCAATATAAAATATACATACTGGAAAAGAATCTGGAATACAATTCGAAATATACATTTTAAAAACAGATTGTTTGATATTATCTAACAAAACACCACCAACAACGATTAAGATCTTCATATATTTTATAGTACAAATTGTTTGAAGAAATTCAATCTTTGTCACAATGGAAGATTAAATAAGCTCGCCATAAGTGTCGGATCGCGTATGCATTTCATATACACCACATACCTGTTACTCGCAAGCAATTCATGAATTTCAGACAATACAATATACAATTGCGCTGTCCTTTGCTCATGTGTGTTGACTTCTAAGCTTTTACCTAAAATTTCACCAAGCTTGTTTATATTTATATTCAATACATCGGCTGCTTCGATAATACAATCAGATAATGCTGTCACATCTACACTAACCTTCGGTTTCCTTCCTTTGGACATCCCCGATGCAGTTGGAGTTGTTACATGCGGTGTTTTTTGACAAGGAAAATCATTAGTATTGAGTAAGTCTTCAGTCCTCATTTTTTGAGTATCATTCACGCTTAATTGCTCGTCATCCGGTTCATTGTTTTGAAACTCCTCGAAGATATCTTTGGCAGCATTTGCATCTGCTCCAGTGGCACGGTTTTTACCTTAAATTATTGACAAATTATCAAAATGTGAAAACGACTTCTTCCTCCAAACAGTAATTCTTTTGTGGTACTGTGTTAATAAAATACATATCAATTTAAATTTAAACAAAATATAAAGAATAATAATTCGACTGATATGCAGCAGCAAAATTTCAGCATACATCACATCACAACATCAGCAAATTTCAGAATCGTTAATTGTTTGTTGGGATATATTTCCAAGTGATGTTGGAAAAAAATAAAATCCTGTGGTTACCCATTACTGTTTGTGACCACCAACATGATGAAATAAATTCACCTACACAGTGGTAAATGCAATTTCAGTTCAAGCCACTGCCGGTTCGCTGCTGAAGTTGGCAGATAAATTATCTGCACAGGACAGACCCAATTAGCAATTGAAACCTTCTCTGGCTGAACTTAAATTTGTCTCCTGCTAACATCAAAAGAAAAGCCCCAGCATGAGCTTGTTCAGTCAAGCGTTGGTGTTCAACTTAATAGGTTTTCATAAGAAAAGCTGTGTCTTATGAAAATTTGCCTGGTTTTACAGGCATGGGAACACAGACCCATCCCCAAAGTCCTGCAACCATATCAAAAATTAGAACAGAGGAAATTGAAACAAACTAGGGTTTCACACAATTCAGAAAATCGAAACCCACAAATCGAAATGGGGTTTCATAGATCCCAAATACAAATTTATTGAGAAATTTTTCATAAATTTATAAGTAGACAGAGAAATTGAACTAGGATTTGGCCCAAAGAAGAGTTTCTTTCTGGACAAAACTCAAATTCTCAGAAGAAATTTTTTATCTTTTGATGGAAGTAGAAATAGAGAATGTAGCAACGGAGAATGGTGGAAGCAACAAAGGAGAACGGTGGAAGAGAACAGTGGAAGCAGCGAGGGAGAATAGAGAGCGCCGAGAGAGAATGAAAATGAAACAGAAGCAAAGCGCGAAAACAAAGGGCATTTTCAGAATATTATAGATGTGATGCAGGAATAGTAATTTCTAGTAAACTGGCTAAAATATAACCAAACAAGGAAATAAATATTTTTGGAGAAATAAGCCGGCATAGAGGGTAAGTTTATATCCGTCACCATTCCACCACCGCTACCACACCCTTGGCCACCGCACCCTAGCTGGTGACCCACCTCCCGTGCTAGCCTGCAGCAGCCCACCTTGGGCAATTCCCACCGGCCAAATGGTGCGCCGCACAAGTCCTATGCCGTCATCCTCCACCCATCCTTCAACCACCATCGAGATGTTCTTATATTATCTACATAAGTTGTACTTACTCCATGCAAAAACCTGATCACATGATCACATTATTCTTGATCATATTTTCTTTTTTATTTTTATCTTATTCTTTTCTAATAACCAAACAATTCATTAAAAAGATATCATACATCTATATACATAACCTTATCCTTACAACGCAGATAAATTATTTACATAACTTATACAAATGACCTTCATACCACAGTTAAGCAAAATCAACATTGAACCAAAGATCACCCGCTAGGTATATAATGTCCAATAAAGTACATAATAGTCCTCTGGCGGAGGGCCATATGCCGCCACCGGTTCCCAGCCAAAGTAGATCCTCGGCTCGTCTCGGTCTTCTCGATCTTACTCTTTATATGCAAGATACATTTTCAACTTTACTATACATTTTAAATCCCGGCTGAGCACACGGATAGAGGGGATTTTAAATGAATTGTAGATTGGTGAGACATCTAACGAAGCTCACTTTGAGGACATCTGTTCCCGAATGCGTTCGGCTACTTGAGATGCCTCTTCATCCAACTGCAGCGATGGCCGTCGCAAGCTCTGCAAAATTACCAAATCAATGTCTTCGACTTCTTTGAATCTGTGTGCTTCCATTTAAATAGCCCATCTGTTTGTATAACTATTTTATAATTTTTACATTGTTCTTTTTTATATAAATAATATATATATATAATGTAAAAGAACTATGTNAAAGAGCGATTACAAAAGAAGAAGCATACCTCAAACCCCCACAAGCGATCGTGTGCGCTGCGTGGAATGATGTGGAGGTGCGTCTGAAAATAGTCGACATATTACGAAGACAATCGATCAGTTATTAGTCATTTGCTCCTCAAATGATAACATTGTTGTACATTTAAATATCTTTTTTAATATGATATTTTATCTATTTATATATTTGTATAGGTTCATTGATATAGATCATGTTATTCGAAAGTTTTAAAAAGGTGTCCGAAGAGCAATTTTCAAACATTTCTGATTATGAAATGATTCTAGCAAGCCAAACACAGAAGGAACTAAATATCAAAGGTTTATATTCTGCAGTAATATCTCATCCATCTATTTATTAAAATGTGGGCCCATTAGTATATATGAGTGGATGGAATACCGGTCATATCGAGTGTTCACGGAGGGCATCTCAAGAGTTTTTCCTAAATATTTCTCGTGATAAAACGACAAAAGCCGAGATGGAGAACTATGCCGTTTAAATACTGATGTGACATATTATTTATCCATTATTCTTGGATAAGTCATTAGTATTGATGAATGGGTAGAATGCCATATCATCCGAATATATCTGAAAGGTGTTTAAAATGATACGAGCGAGTAATTCATATTCACCACAAGCCAAAGGAGTGAAAAATTTACTGTTTTCTAAAAAAATTTCAAAAAATAGAAAATCTTAAAAATATATTCAAATCAGTTTGTTTTCCAGTTAGAATAGTGGACTGCTTCTTCCAGTTTCAAAATAAAGAACATTTTGCTTACATGAAAGATGACTTGGCCAGCAGCTGCGCCATTGTTGACCAACAAGTTAAAGGAATCTGCAGCAATGGGAATTCATAATTTTTAGTTTGAGGCATGAATTAAATACCGATATCTGCACCAGTCATTGCCAAATTGACGATATTTATTGACATAGATTGAGTTATGTATGAAAATGTGATGCTATCTAATCAAATTTCATATCTTTGAAGGGTTTTAGTTAATTTTATTCTATAAAATCAACAAATTAATAACAAATATTACGCTACAAAGGAACAAGTAGTATGAAATAAAGTCAATTCTAGCAATAATTCCACAATAAAAAACACAAAGTACTAAGAAAATATAATTATGCAACACAAATTGAAGTAAGGCGGTGATTATCCGACACAATCATAAACAAAGGAAAAAAAGTATGAGCGGCAATAAGGTTTTTGAACTGCATGCTAAACATAAACGATGAACGAGAAGAAAAGTACGGTACTGGGGGATATCAGCTGATAAACTGGATATATATCAAATGTGCTTTTCATAGGTCAGTTTTTTCCTCTAAAATTGGGTGGGTTAGGTCATTGAGAGGATAGAGCTTCTGTGACTTCAAGAAAGCACAACAAAAGGGGGCAGAATTCAAGATTGCCAAGCACAATATATAAATATAAATATTGGTAAAAGAGTTACCTTATAAGAGTTTGACTTCCAATTTCCTGAATGACATATATCATGATGAGATAAGTATTTTGGGAAAACTTTTTAACCACCCTGGAGAAACCCGCGGGTGACATGGCACCCATCTATCTACCTATTTTTGCATCGGTCCGTTAGAATATATGGACGAATGAGATGCCATATCATCAGGAGAGTCCCCTAAAATACTACTCATCATGATAATTGCCATTGGTTTGTCTAGATATTAGATAACGATGTAAGGTGACTCAATCCTTTAGGTTTCTCATATTGCAGGTTCTAAATCACCTTAACCCTACATTGCAGACAAATTATTTGTTTGTGGCGGCATAGCAGGGGCAGGGCAGGGCAGGGCCGGATGGGACTGATAATTAATATTTTTACTTGTTTGACGAAAAATAAAACCCACCCTGACATGAATTATCTATTTTCTTTTTTCTAGCAATAAATAATCACAGGTAATATTTTCACCCTTGTTAATTTGCAACAAAACAAGGCAATGGAATAAATATCACCGACAATATTTATTCAGACAAATTTGAATAAATTCTTCACAGCGCAACAATCAGGTTAAACAACAACTAAGAACAAATTAAGTACACAAATTTGAATATATAATTTAACAAAAAAAAAAAAAAAAACCCAAATACTGCACACTCGGTGTAATGGCTAGAATACATGGCAACAATGTACACAAGGCTTCCACGTCATAGGGTCGATGGCATTAAATGCATGCAGTTTTACCATTGCATTACAATGAGGAAACATTTCCTTGAGAAGCTAGATTTTAAAAAAGAAGAATAAAGACATACCACAACCCATAGCTTTCATAATGGCATTGCTAATGAATGGTATCTTTGAACACATGGCAGCCAATACCTGCAGAACAAGTAACTAAGCCATGAAACAGAAATTACTCTCCAAAGATCATTTAACAAGATTTTCAGCTGAAACATTACCATAGAATAGGCCGCATTGAAATATTTAGAAAATGTTGAACAAGACAAGGAGGGAAAACAGTAAACTTGCGTGTCGAAATTCAAACACTCGTAACTTTTGGTTTGAGATGAACGACGGGAGATATGGCATATCAATGAAAGATCTTGATACGAACCTTGGCATCACCGTAATAGAGTTTTGAGAAGTAAGACCCACCAATAGAATACGATCGAAAATTACTACAATGTGGAAAATTTTGATCTGGATTTAAATTTTGATTATAATTACTTATCCCTAACTATTAATATTGAAGGAGTCTAACGAATTAGATCTCCCCCTGTTGTGGCACAGGAGAATAAGACTTATATATATAGATAAGATTAAAAGATTGGTAAATGATTGAGTCTTATATACTCTTGATTTTACTAATGCGTCGATCACATATAAGGAAGGCAAACCAACAAGATCATCAATGGAGCCAAAAGTACTTCTCATAATCCTGAAGATCAGACAACTTTTTCCTAATCCTTGCTTTAATTGTCAAATATATTTATATCATTCTTTGATAATCATACAAAGTATATGTATTTCTATTCTTTAAATAATAAGCACGGAACACTTCATGCTTTTAAAACTTGTAAGGTGGAAATAGAGAAACAAAAGAAAAAGTAAATCAAGATTGTAAGATCCGACAAAGGTGGGGAGAACGGTAATACTTGCCACTATTATATTTGCGGATGTAGTTTAAGTTGTTACCAGTTTGCCTCTCATTTATGCCTAAAATAGCTTGAACACATCAAATACTTGGTCCCATAGTCAAAAATTGTGATTTCGTTCTAAATTTGTAGGGATTTCTTTTAATGGCTTTAGCAAAGTTTTTATTTTCTACATGACTTTAGAGACCATCTAAAAAAATATATGTACATACAACAGCAACAATGTAGTCACAAAGCTTTTGAATCATTAAATATTATTCCTATCCAGAGACAATTTGACTTATAAATTCATATACTCTAAGATCATCTAGGGTTAGAGTTCATACCTGCGAGATCAATTATTGATTACTTTCTATTTAGCAGCAATACTATTCAGAATCACATGATGTTTAAGACACAATCAGTCATGTAATCATTGGCACTAAGAAGGCTGGAGAAGTTCCTACAAAAACTGGAACTGGAACAAAATCAGGGCAGCAAAGACGATAAGAAGGAAGTCTTCTATATGTGCTAGAGCACAGAAAAGCTAATCAATGCCCAAAAAACCCAGGTTGAATCAGCACCATCTATTGCAATCCATGTCTAACGAATCTTTTCTGAACCGATCCAATCAGGAACTGGATCTCTTCAATCTGGGTTGTAAGCAAACCTGACTTATGACAAAACTGATCAAAACTGGTGAATTGGACAACCTAGACAAAAGCTCCAACTATGCATGGGATTCAGGGTCAGATTACTTTAGGTTTATTGTTCGTATTCTTATTTCATATTATATGAAAGAAGTTGTTTCCACTAATCGAACACGTGACCATTAGGTCCCACAATGACAACTCTAACTTACATCGATGCTCCCCTTATGTATATTAGTTGTAGTATGTGACCATAAATATTGAAATAAGTGGGCTCACTCCAATATTCAATGAATTGTTAGGAAAATGAAAAAAGAAATCAATTTCATTAACGTGCCCATCATATCTGCTCAAATCACTTATACTCTCATTGTATGCCAAGCTACATTGGCTTCACATCCTTTGTCTTCTTCCCAATTTCCCATTACTGGAGACGAGTTATCATATGCTCCAAAGCTTTAGCACTTCAATCCACATTCTCATATCATATGGTAGTTTGGCTGACTAATCAGCTCAGGTGCATCTACTATTTGTTGGAGTTATTCGATTGGGTTCTCCCTTTTTCCTTTTTTTTTTTTTTTTTTTTTTTTTTTTTTGCATTTCCAAATTTTTTTTTAGAATTATGACGTAATGACACACAGATCCAACTAGACTAGTTGAACCAGTCGGACTGATTAACCCGTGAACTGGTAGGATGACTGATTCATCGAGCAATCCGGTTTTAGGAACATTGTGTCTTCTTCCCAAGTTCCCATTACCAGAGGCGAGTTATCATATGACCCACAGCTTTAGCACTTCAATTCACATTCTCAGATCATATGGTAGTTTGGCTGATTGATCAGCTCAGGTGCATCTATCATTCATTGGAGTTATTTGATGGGGTTTTCAATTTTCGGTTTATTGTTATTTTTTATTTTTTTGCATGTCCAATAGTTTAAATAGAATTATGAAATAATAATAATAATAACACAGATCTTACTAGACTGGTTGAACCGATTGGACCGATTAACCCGTGAACTTGTGGGGTGGCTGATTCATGAAGCGATCTGGTTTTAAGAACATTGTGTCCAACGTGTCCATTATTGTGCTTGTACATGAACATATATGTCAACACTTGAACAATAATAGAGTGAACCTAAATGACAGAAATGAACTAGTAGTAAAATTGCTTGGTATTTCAAAAGATATGATTTAGAGAATTGAAATAGCTTGTAAATTATGATGGGCCATTGGGTATAACGATGTCATTTGAGGAGCTGTTAGAATCCTCCCATGCTCAAACATTAAGGTATTTATCGTGATAACTTGGACAGATAAGATTCTAAGATGGGTACAACATATTTTAACGTATTGTTTTAATCTTACATGTCAAATTGTTAGAATGAAATTCTCACTGTTGCGACTGTGAGGAATGATAAAATACAGAACTAGCATAGCAAGAACTGTTACTTGGGCGAATGAAAATAATTTCAAAAGGCAGTGTGTAAGGCCTTTTGAAGGTAATACAAAAGGTTTAAACTGATGCTGAGGAGATCTCTTGGTTTGATGATGGTGTGGCACAAAAATGGAATTAGCTGCTATTAAAATCAATTAAGTTCATCAGCTCCTGATGGAACAAGAGGGTAAAGCAGTATGGAAACAGTCTGATGTGGGGAAATGTGCGTTGCAAAAGAATCCTTTTGTAGCATGGCTGGTATTTTGATGCAACTGTAAAATTTTTTATGAGATTTTAAACCCTACAAGTTACTAATAACATTGACTACAAGTTATTAATAACATTGACTAAATATTATAAAAGTAAAAGGTTCCAGTGTATAGAGAAGACATTCAACCATTATTAGGATCTAGATTTATTATATTCTTCACATACTTTTATGTGGAAATTTAACCGGCATACCGGAATCCATGAATACAAATCTTTGATCAATGAAGGATATTTCATCGAACATGTATTTTGGCACATAAATATGTCATTTTCTTGAAGAAAAGAAACTCGTTCCCCCCCCCCTCCCTTTTACCAGTAAACATAGAGGTGGTTATTCTCTACACACCCAAAGTGATAGTGGTTGCATACTTCTTATAGAGTAAGAAGGGCTGATTTCCTAACTACTAGAATACTCATCTTTTTTCTCAAAGAGTGTGCCTAAAGGGTGTATTATTTAAGAAAATAACTTCTCTAATAATCATTTTTATAATTATCATAACAAAACTATAATAGGACTGTAATGTTTGACATGTTATGAAGGAGAATTCTAACAATTGCAAACTAAAGTTTAAGTATCACTAAACAGAAGAAATTGGCACATCAGAGATATCCGCGGTGCTCAAATGCCCGGAAAATTTTCAGCATCTTATGTTCAGGTAAGCAAGTCCAGTGCTATATTAATGCCAATGTAGTCAAAGAGAGTCGCAGGCCTGAGATGATGGATTCTGAAAAGGCAAAATGCAAACGGACAAAAGAAGCCAGGTCTTTATAGAGTACGGCCGAGGGGGATTGCAGCCAGATATGATTATCATTTTTTTACATTGAGGATAAAATATCATTTCGCATTTATTTCTTGTTTATTGCATGTCATTCCTACATAACAAACAGTAGAAATTGATTCCTACCTCAATTTCTAAATGTTCCATGTAACCAACCAAACATAGAAATATTAATTATCGACTTTATTCTCATCTCATCCCATACCCGAAGAATGGTCATTCTATTCTTATTGTTGGGAATACTGTGTGATTGGTAAATTCCGCAAGTAGATTAGTGGTCATTTGAATCAAGGTCCTTGCAAGATTTTCTTGTGGAGCTATATGTTTTCTTGAGGTAAGGTCAGCCTTTAGCATTAAGATCACCATAATATCTTATTGATTATATGAAATTAAGGAGTTCAAGTGTTTTAATGACCACCCAGGGATCCTTGGGCTTTGGCGTGTGTGTTGAGCATGATGGATGCATGAGCGCACTTTTGAGAGAGAATGTACGTGAGATCAGCACATGAGAGACACCCATGCGCCCAAATACTACCATCCCACTCCTGTGGATCACATTTGCGTAGAATACAGTGAGGGTTAGCATGATGTCACGCAAGATGCACGCCTATGGACCGCACACATGTGAAATACAGTGAAAGCTCGCCCGATGTCACGCCTGAAGGTTCACGTACACTGCTTAGTGTGCAGCCTTGCGCCTAACGCACACCTGACTAGCACACATGCACCGATCACCCTAAGCGGACTTTTATCTTTGAATTTAACCCAAATTCTCTCTCTCTCTCTCTCTCTCTCTCTATATATATATATATATATGGAACCTCTAAAATTACAATAAGAAGTCGTGTGCAGAAAAATTGAAAGGGACTTTGTCAAAATTGAGTGATTTGATCTTCATGCTAAAGGCATGCTTTCTTGAGAAGTTTAAGTTTTCAAATCAAGTGTAAGATCGTGCATCCATGGTGTTGAATGATTTGGTGATTATTCACCACCACTATAATTGGAAGGCTAGAAGAGGAAGATTCACATGAAGAAGATGCTCGAATGTCTAGAATCCAGCACTGAAGAGCAAATTTGAAGAGCTGCTCAAGAGGAGTCATGAGTATTGGGCTTAGTCAGCTAGTGTTTGTGTCTAAACCATCAATCTGTGAATTGGGCATCTCATAGTGAACTTAATGTTTAGCTTGGTTGAGAAAGCCTAAAGGTTTTTGCCGTTTTGGTTTTTCCTCCATTATAAAGAATCGGTGCTTTTTTATTTCTAGTTGAAGATGTATATGTGAGTGTGACTCTTTACTCATTTAGTTGGCAAGATCTTCAACGTGTTATTGATCATCATGTAGTTATATTTAATTCTGCAATAATCACCTATTCACCCCCTCTAGGTGATAAAGGGACTAAACATAGGAATTTCACTTACCATGTCTCATTCTTGCAACCTAACTCACCATTATAGGTATGATTTGAACAGTGAACTTCTACCAATCCAAACATCAGGCCGCTGTAATACACAGTTGACCAGATGCTGCACAACTAGAGCTGCAACAACAGCAATAAACTGGAGTTTTTTTGTAAGATACCAGAGTTAACTAGCACATATTTTGTCTTACAAGACAGTGTAAGTGGTAAATTCACCTACAAGAAAGATGCGATGAATAAACTAAAATAAAGTACATCAAAAATAAAGGAATTACAGGAAAAATAATTTTTTTTATAAAATAAACCATAGGAACAAAAAACATCTTCATTCTCTGGCAGAGCTAGACAGTCTTAGAATTAATGACTACAGAAGCTCAGCAAATTCAGCATGCTAAATTACTTACCGATGGAGGAGTTGACTCCAAGGAAGAGAAATGGCACTTTGGAATCAAAAGAGAGTGCCTGTAAGTTAAAAAATATGAAGTTCGGTGCCATGATCATGGCATGAGTAAGTAAAAATAATAATAGGGATATTCAAATAATAAATATTCAAAATGATTTAAAACCCAAATACCTAAAGCTGGGTCGGACATTTTAAACCAAACCATAAATAACAAAATAAACTATAAACTCATCAGCGGGCACAGGAACCTAGCCAAACTAACCCCGTCGGCCCTCCAAATAATATGAGAACTGGCTTAAACCCAGGATAACTCTAGGGAAAAATATCTGACTACATACCAAATACTTCACAATATAAAACTATACAATTATCCATTTGATATAACATCCGGAAATAACAAACCACAAGTCGCCGTAAACGTAAATTCAATACATAAGTTTCAAATGAAAATCCTCAAAATCTATAAATTACAAACTAAACAGAATCTTCTTCAATCTTCCGTTTACATCTTGCAAGTATCTATGGCTCGTTATTTTGGAGAGTTAGAAAACATTGCAAATCATGAGCTTAACCCTCAACAAATACATATATACGATATATAAATACATGTCCCGAAAATAGATGGCAGGACCAAAAACTATAAAATGCATGCGAAATACGATAAGTTAAATATTCCAATAAACACATTTCAAATCATTATTTTGTACTTAGTTCATCACATAGACGGATATCAAATTATGCAAATAGTACGAAATCAGTTGAAGTCCAAATCATGTAATGTATCTGTAAAACTCAAAAGTCTAAAATATGCAAATCCAAAAATCATATCAAAACTTGCAAAACTTAGAAGACCAAAATATTTTAAAATATAAAATACAATGTAGGTCAAATCGTAAGAACAAAATCATGTCAAATCGGAGAACCAAAGACAAATGATTTGCAGACAGACTAATCAAAAGACCAGCTTTAATGGCAGGTTACATATATTCCCGATAAATTTAGACTGAAATACTGCTATTCAAAACCTATAGGTAGACTATCTACATATTACTTTTTATAAATAGGGTCAAATGTCACGTTCTTTTTCCACCTATGAATGATAAGTGCATTCCTTAATTACGCCTAATATGCTAGAACTTGTTCAAATATATACCGTTCATTCCTTACAATAGTTCTAAAAAAAAGGACTATATAACAAATATACAAAACGTTTCCATTCTATGGGAAAAGTGCAAACACATCAGACAATAAAATAAAGTCCCTACCAAACGTTTGCACGAATTGGCACATGCAAAGTCAAATAATAATATTTCATGACTTTTCTTCACAATGTTTTTCATATACGGTTATAATCCTTTAAAATACTCATTTATTCGGTAAAAAACGAACGAAATCTTCTAGCTTTTAGTTAAATCAAACAAAATTTCAAAATGTTTGATGACAAACACATGCGTACAATAATATTCAAAATATGAGTGAAAAAAGATGACATACATGTACAATAAAACAATAATCATTAACAAAATCAAAAAATTTATATATAATAGACCAAAGAACAGATTTAGATATAATTACCATAAACATTAGATTTAGCAGGTTTGAATTAAAATGGCTCCCAAAACCTTTTCCTTCTCTCTTTCTCTTCTTCTTCTTCTTCTTCTTTCTCCCTTCTCTTTCTTTCTCTTCTATCTCTTTTTCCCATGCAAATGACATCTTGGCCTAACAAACCCTTTATACTTAATTGGAGCATGAGCACCGGTCAAGCACATATTGGGCACCCCACACACATGCAAAGGTATGCACAAGCGCTACATCAAGCGCAATTTAAGCATTTGTTTTCTGCCTGAATTATACATTAGTGCCTTATTAGGCGCACCTTAGGCATTACACATTTTACCTGAATCACGCACTAGCACCCATAGACGCCAATCAAGCGCACATGTTTTGCCTCAAACATGCATGGGCATGGAAATAGACGTTATTCAGTTGCTGGCCTAAGTTCCCTTAAATTTTGAATTTTCCTTAAAATTACCATTAGATTATTATTTACCATATTGACGTAATGCATATAATAATTGTCACATCCAAACACCTCAACCTAAAGATTGAAATTTGCTCGTTCTCCAACTCCAAAATCCTCTTTTTCATGACCCGCCAATAAATTGCCTCCCTATTAAACTCGTAGGAGGCAAACTTCACATTTTCTTCCTCCGGGCAATTAATCACTTTGAAGACTTTATCGATCCTTCAGATCCACATCTCCACCTTTGTCAAATCTAGGTCACACAAAAACTCTAGCACTCGTTCATGGGTAAAACAATTGAATGCCATCAATTCAACCCCTTGATTGACTACCACTAGCTATAGATTTCGTAGTCTCTAAACCATCCAATCTATAATATCAGTCATTCTTACCATAATAGCACGGTACTCCTCCTTTTGGTCAGAGCATGAACTTGATGCTCCTTGTCCTACCAATCTTTTTCAAACCTATTACAAGGTAATTTAACCAATTCAAATCCTCAAATCAAATAAAACGCTTTCTTTATAACTTTATCTAATACCTCTTTGTCATGTCCGAGCACACCAAACCCAAAAATTGAAATTAACTTATTTATTAATCTGTAATTATCGTAATTCAATTTTAAATTATAACATAAAATTTCAATTGTTTATTCAACCGATTTAAACCCAAATCGACACTGGGACGTGAATCTATATCAAATACTGTTAAACAGCCAAAAAAATATAATAATTGCTCAATCATAGGATTCAAAAGTCACACTCGAAAGTAGTTTTAAACATCAATAACTAAATTGACCTCAAATCATAAGAAAAAAAAGCATATTATCCAAATCAAAGTATCAAACTAAATTTCTAAAATTTGAAATCAAACTTAAGCATTTCCATCATCATCGACCGATGGCCGAATAGAACATAATAAAAAATATTCGAATCTAACAACTAAAAGCTACAATTCTTAAACAATATTTTACATTAAGATGTTAAATCATTCCAGCACCCTAAAAACTAACTAAATGAATAGCCTTCTCTCGATCTCAATCTCCTATAAGGAAATTTGAACCCTCTAATTTGAAATGTTAATAAAAACGAGAGGCATGATTGAGTTTAATACTTAGTAAGGCATATATATTTCATATGTGGATATATATTGAGCAAGCATGCTAAAGATAATGTCATGATTGAAATTCAAAATGCTAATAACATTAATTTTCAAATATATATACAAATACCATATAATCATGATCAAATATACCAAAAACTGTGCAAATACTGAAATCATGACAAAATCATACTAACATGTAAAGGATCAAGAATCGGTGATGACTTTACCAATAAATGGTGAACGTCAAAATTCAGATTATAATTATTTTCATATAACCAAAGGTCATATGACACTATTTATGATTCGTAGGTAGGTCGAGTACATATTATTTCATATAATCAGTGTCAAATGTTATTTTTTAACTCGTGAATATTATGTTTAACCTTTGATTTACTAATAATATATTAAAAAATATCCAAATATATTCCGCTAATTTTTTATAATGATCCTCACTTGGATCAAATTAAAAACTCTACTTAAATACAAATTTACTACTATTTTTCTCATGCCGGAGAAAATATTTCCTTTCATCAAATTGATATAGAGTTTTCCTCTATTTTTCCTCAAATATATAACATATAGAAGTAATAAAGTAAAAATTANACATGTAATTCCTAAAATTTCATAAAATGGGAGTAAGATTACACACATCCAAAGTCTGAAGTAGTTTTAAGTATAAAAATAACACACATATGAGTATTTGAAATAAAAAATGATCAATAATTGTAGAAAAGATCAACAACAAAAGAAGAATGAGCTTTGACTCATTTGCCTTCACTTGATTTTAACAAAAAATTACTTGAAATCTCCTTAGTTGTACCTTCTCCTTTTTCCTCTTTCTTCTTCCCTCTTTTTTCCTCTTCTCTTTCTCTCTCTTCTCTCAAAATTCCAATAAAAATAAGCTCAAAGTGCCTAAGGGACCTACTCATAGAAAACTAGCGCACATATGTCAATCAGGCGTAGAGGCAAAATACATACCATGCATGAGTGCAAATTAGGTGTTTATCATGCTTCAATGTTTAGGTCAAGACATGTATGTGGGTTGCTCGAGCATACCTCAAGCATACACATTCTGTCTAAAATGCGCTCATGCGTAGGTCAAGCAAATATCATGCATCACTCAATCTAATTTATTTCGATTTGAAATTTAATTTTTTAACCAAAAACCTCAATTAATCTCGAAAATATATCAATTTAATCAAATTAATCATCACTAAAACAATTTTTTGAGATTTATATCATATAATATTGATATCATAAATTATGCATGAAAAATCGGGTGTTACATATGGAATAAGTTACGCTTAGGAAGGGTAGTTTGAAGGACAAACTTTCCACAATTATCCAGATTTTTTAGCATATTTATGGAACTCAAAGTCCCGTAATAATGTACCTAGGCATGCCTCAAATGCAACATATTGTTCAAAATCATGGAATGAAAAATATCGGCCAATATATATCAGTATTAGCCTTGATATTGCAGTATCGCAGCCAATATTTAATCATCAGTAGATATATCGAATCCCCCCATGATCCAATTCAGAAAAAAAATTGTCTGATATATATTATCTGATACGACTGTGACCAATATCGATACAAGATTTTTACACAACTCCTAAATTAACCAACTGATTCACCAAAAAAAATCCAACTCCAGGTTTTTATGTGGAAAAATTTCACCATCACACATCCTATGATTGGTACACAAAAATGAATTTAAGCAACAATGTTATCCATGGACAAATTTTAGAACATTACTACCTCATTATTTAACAGACAGGAACTCTAAAATTGTGCCTAAAAAAAAAAAAAGTAAAGAAAAGCAGCAGAAGCCTGCAATTACAAACTTATCGTACCATAAATTAATGACCCCTTACCCACGACTGAGTGGACTTATATCCAAAATGCACAGGCACATATCGTCTTCATAAAGCTGCAACAAGATCAATGTAACAACAGAAAAAATTTTACGAAAAAGAATAAAAGAAATCAGATCAAATAAAATAAGCCAACACAGCTCCTTGAAAATTCAATACTACGTAACAGGTTTAAATTGCATCACCACTAGAAAAATACTACATGGGTCCTCATATTTTTATCCCTTCTCATACTCCCAGTAGTGATATTTCATCTTGACAGCTTAAATATCCAGAGTTATGATTAGCATTTAGACAGTTGGACTCATATCATAGTTGGGAGGATGAAAGGATTCGAACAGTTTCTCCACTAGAACTTACGAGCATGAATCATAAAATTTCGTTTCTATATAAAAGCGAATCAAATGTCTTCTTTATTTAACCGGAAAAAAGAGCTTGATTAGAGCTCATAGAATGACCATTTTGAAAACCACTGCAAACTGCAGTGCGGTCTGGTCCGGTTTGAAAAATCCTCTAAATCACACCAGACTGCACCTCTTTCACCCCTATACTCTTTCGCATACATCACCAATAAAGCTTTAATAATGAATTTTTGTGTGCAATTAGAGGGACTGGAAAATAGAAATCTAGTTTATCACTGTTATTCCACTTCTATTTGCAATGAAAAAGAGCATCAATATCAATTCCATGAGCATCCATTGGCACAACCTATTGGTCTACTTTCCAATAAAGAAGGAATTTTTTGGGTAAGTTAATAAGTAAGGAATTCGATAAAAATTGCCGGAGTATAAAAACCATTCATAAGAATCAAACTGCTGACATCCCACCGTTACAAGGAAAGAGACGTCCACAAAATTACTAAGTAATTGAAAAGCACTGATTAAAACTCAGAATCCATAAATGAACTAACCAACAGCCATATAGACGCAGATTTGAGATACAAAAATCTCAAGATTTGAAGATAAGGTGAAAACATACCGTGTAAGCTGGGGATTCACCGTGAATAATCTGGCAAAATACACAATCGTGCTCCAAATCGACACACTCTGAATCCCTAGTTCGATGTTCATCGCTCGAAACCGACGACCTATTCGATGTCGACGAACTTGTTAGTCGATTCGAGTAAGGATGCGTGGGAGAGACAGGATGGCGGAGATGAGAGCAGAGAATGGCTAGCCGCCGCGGAGCTTCCATCTACGCCAACACAGTCTCGGAAATTTCGCACGTCGTCGCCATTTTTTCTTGATGCAGAGGAGACATGAGGCACTGTGCGGATTGGTGGGTCCTGCTTATCCGAAAACAATTAACGGATTTATAAACATTGTATTTTTTTTTATTAAAATCATAAAAGCTTAATATAAAAATTTATAAT
>JAODPA010127645.1:0-17240 GCA_025585075.1 Nepenthes mirabilis
TAAATACTAAATAAGTTTTCATACTATAAAAAAAATATTTACAAAAAGATGCTCCACATAATTTTGTTTATATCTCAAAATCCTTATAATTAAATAAAAATTTAATGGGGAAGATAATGGCCTAGAAGAAAACTAAGGAAACCCTTAGGGCTGTCCTTGGCATGTGGCTTATTTCAAATGTTCTACGCCAAGGACAAAGCTTTCCAATGACTTGTTCAAGCAAAATAATGGAGCACAAAGCATTATTGCAGAGAGAGACCCCCCATGATATCTCACCCAAATCAATTTCAAGAGGAAAAGTAGAACACAGAGGGTTGAAATAATACCCAACTCAAATAATTTTGCAATTAAAGAACAGATGTTCTACTTCAGTTGAATAAATAAACTGTTTTCTTTCAAGTGTAGACTTACAAGATGAGATGGAATAATATATCTCATAAGGCATATAAAGGAAGATGTTGAATGATATCATAAAACAGGTTTTCGGTCGGCGTAAATCACCATTAATCACTCAAAATTACAAGATGTAAATCCGACTTGCTATACAACTAGCGATGTCTTCTAGTTTTGGAAGCACACTGCACTTGAATTGCCAAGTACTTGGGATTCATGTTAGGGCAAAGGTTATGTTTCTGGTTCCTCAACAAAAATCCTCTTTCCATTGGAATTTTGCAGCTTTCTTTCCCCAAGCACAGCTGCTCCAGAATACAAATAAATGAATTAATGCCAAAGAAGAATGTGATCAGATAATAAGTGTATACAATAAAGGAGAAATTCATTACCTCCTCGACGACCTTGTTAACTAGGACAGTGCAATTATCGTGTTTGAAAAGCCCACAAACGCCCCAGGGAGATCCAAAGGCTGCATACTGTATGACAGAGATGACCTTCTTGTCGTGACACTGGAGGATAGCCTTCTTTTTAGGATGATCAACCACCTCCATAATTTCCTTCTTGTTGAGTTTCCAGGACCTCACGGATGGCGGATAGTGCTCTCCTATGAAGCTGCAAATTGTGTCTCGGTTTGCTGCCCTGACCTCGACTGTGTCTATGAAGCCTCCTGCCTCATCGAAGATTACCAAGAAGTTGTTCTTCGGCTTCAAGAATGCCCGAGGGATGTGATACCTGCAAAAGATATTTTATTTACTTATAACCTCGGTGATTTAGTGCCTATTGGGAGTCACTTTGGAATGTATTAACTGCTACAAAAAGTTAAAAAGCTAGGCAAAACAGGAATTTGTACTCACTCGGATTGAGAAGGCTGCTTGTATTCAGTGAGGAAAGACGACCAGTAACGACCGATGCTGTTACCGTTGACCCAAACCATACCTTTGGTCATGTTCTCCACAAAGATAGCTAGCGGGTCATTTCCTTCTGGAGCATCAAAGTATGTCTGCAACCCAGAATTATTTAATTTTCATTCGTAAGTAAGAAATCCCTCCCTTAAAATTAATAGCTGTAATAAAAATTCAAAGACTACCTTCACATTGCCCAATAAAAAAACGTATTACCTTGTACCATGTAAGAGGTGGCCCTTGTCCCTTACTTGCAGGAACCCATTTGGCCTCCTTTGCCCCTTCCTCTGAGAAGAGTTCAAGGTGCTCTCCGTTCAAGCCAACCTGCATCACCAAAAGGTTTGTCAGAGACTGTAATAGTCACCTAGTGATGATACAATCTAGTCTGAGGAGTTTTATAAGAATACCTTATGATGGAAGCCGTTGAAGGATAGATCAAGATCTCCAGTGGCCAAGCCTTTGACAACCACATTTCTGAGTCCAGCAAACCTGTGCTCCTGGTACGCTCCACTATCCTGCATTACATAAAAAAGAACAATATATTGTTGGTCTCCCTTTTTACACGAGCAGCACAGCTCTAAGCAACGAGATTTTTTGTCTGCATAAACTTTTAGCAGTATGCTTTCATACAGGCATTCCAACTGTGGAGCTCAAAAATGCAAAGTGATTGACTCCTTCCTTCAATTTTGTGGGCAAATTGAAGCTGTAACTGTATGACCTTTTGACCCCATGTTGTGTTCCTACAAAATTATGAAACCCGGTTGTAATTTTTAGACAAAATACAAAAACAAAAAGAAAGAGTGGGAAAAAAAAACATAAAGCATTGAGCCATTGACCCAAATGTATTTTCCAGTGGCATACCTACAAATTCTCCATTCACAAATACAACCATCGAGTGGCCAAGACCCAAAACCTCTAGGACTGGATAGAGCCATGTTCTCAACGGCAAATCAAGAATATCCAATTCTATGCTGGAAAATCAGAATAGCAAAAACAATATCAATGGATTTATCAGTGTAATGATTTTTTTCCATTTTTTTGGGTGGTGAGAGTGGTGTGTTGGGTCCAAAGCAAAGCTCAAATCTGCATTTGTTTACCTGGTTGTATACCAGAGATAGTCTGAAGTATCTTTTGCCATTGCATACTGCTCAATTGGCTTCTGATGAAAGAAATCACCATTGATTGGAATAGTCTCGGAGGTCATTTCCCATTTCAGCTGCTTGTTTGCCACCTTTGACTTTATAAAAAATCTAGCGCTGTGTTGTGATACAATCTGCTTTGTTTTATTTTCAACACAATCACAACAAGAATTATTAGTATGAAAAAGAACTACTTTTATTGCCTTTATGTTTCTTCTTAGAACCTTGCCTAGATCTCTTTTAGAAGTTGCTATCTACGTAGAGTTTTCTGGTAGAGAGAACTACAATTTAATTTCCACGCCAGCTTCCCTGGTAAGCTGTTTAAATAAGCTTCAAATTGTTTCATAAGTCATTTTAGCTTATTAAGAAGCAATATAACCTGGTCCCAACTTCAACTTCCGGAGCAGAGAGGCAGTTTTCAGGCCAAATCTGTACTTGCAAGGGATGCACACAAGGAATTTACCTGTTCAGTGTTGAAGACGACTGTTTCACAGTCTGGGAGGATGCTAACGGACTTCTTTGGGATGGTAAACTTTTTGCCTCTGAATTTGATGGTTTTTGCAACATGCGTATTGGTGTTTTTCAGGAAAGCAGCACAGATTCCCTTTTCAGGTTTCTCATACCAGAAAGCCTGCATAGAAAGAGACCAGAAAAACAAAATATACCAATCCAAATTGTTTAACTTTACTTGAAAATAAATACTTAACAAAGTATTCACCTAATCTACTTTCTTTGAAGTTATGCTAAACATCTACTATATTTTATTAATAGAAAGTTTCCCTCTTCCCACACCCCCTTTTCTCATTCTAACCATGCTCACCTCTAATTGAGGACTGTAAACTGCATGCTTGTACCTTCCCCTAAGAAGAGCCTTCTTTGATAGTGCCAAAGCATAATGCAAGTCCCTGAGGTGACCCCATTTGGGTTCTCTGAGAAGGCCTTCAAAACAAGGTGGAGAAATGTGATTGTTAGAAAGTTTTTGGAATCAACTCATGTCAGGTAGAGTGCATATGCTAGGTAGGTCAGTTTACATCTCAATTTTATGTTGTGTAGAATTTAAGTTTCTAGAAACAAATTCACATGGGATCAAGTCATTTTATTGTCATGCCATGATTTATTATTTACAACCAGCCTTAGAAGAGATTCAAGAAAGGTTTACCATATTCATCAAGTGGGGCATCATCATAGTATCTAGTGGTTACAAAAGAGGCAGCAGTTCTTCCATAATTAGTCCCACCATAGTACTGCAAAGAACAAATAAAAGAGAAAAGAAAACCCCATTAACTATGTTACCCAAAAAAATGAAAAGAAAAAGGAGGTTCATAACAAATAAATATAGGGCCTTAAGTATAAATGCTATTTGTGCAGAGCCTTTTCAAGTGTTGTAAGGTAAGTGATACTTTCCATGGATAAAAAATGCTAGTTTTCTAATTTAACTTCGTGGATAAGCTGTTAATAGGAGCTAGGAATTGAAGCTTTAGCCAAAAGTTTTCCATCAAAAGCTAATTTCTGTTTCTTCTAAGATGTCATGATACATTATTTATAGCTATACCATATAGTAGTTCACATGGCTTCCATTCTTCGCGAACCAATGGGCCACTGCATAAGCTATATCCTCGGCAGGCCTTTGTGAAGGTGAATCTCCAAACACTCTGTATCTGTAACCACAATAAATTACAACTTTGTTTACACATCAGCATGATCGAGAAATGTTAAAATCACACAATCTTGATTTATAAATTCTATATGTTTAACTAAATGTGTTAAGAAGATCTATTGAAACCCCAAGGTTCTTTTCAACATGATTTTATCTACCTATTTTTCACTGCATATTTTAGCAAAGCTCTATGCAAAAAGGCTTCTAGTTCACTTGACCAAAAAAAAGCAACGATACTCACTGAGCAGTCCAGTTCTCCGTCCACAATTTGGGCTTGGTTGGTGCATTTGGACCACTGAAAGTATCTGCACAGTTCCTACCATTGCATGCATTGATCTGAAAAGTTAAACCCAAAACATACTATTACTCAATGAGTGATTTCTCTCTCTAGCTAAGTTAATTTTTTTAGCAAGATTGATTTCTCTCTCTAGTAAATTAATTTTTTAACAAGATTGATTTCTTACCACTTTGCCAGGAGCATTCTTCTGCTTGCACATGATCCATGGGACACCAGTCCCCAAGGAGAGAGCAAAATCTCCGGCCCATCTAATGTAGTTTTCTCCTTCACTTTTAAAAGCTGACTCAATGTGGTCATACTCGTTTTCAATCTGCATATTTGTTTGTGTGCAACTTATGAAAAAGAACCAATACAAATGACTCTTTAAAATTTGAAGAAAAGGCATAGCAAACCTGCGAGAGAATGATAGGTCCTCCCTGAGAAGCATATAAATTATTCACTTTCATCATGTTGACAACCCTTCTTGCCCAAAGAGACATATGATGCTGCACCACAGAAAGCTCTCGTCATAAAGCTCTAAAAATCCTAACCAAAACCACTTGGAATGTGGATGATCATCACCTTATATCTAAGGTTGTCCGTTCGAAATATGATGCCTGGCTCCTCTTTTAGCCAATATGGAAGTCCTCTGCTCAAGTTCAATTGTGAACAAAGTTAATGTGCGAGTAACATAGACGGATTAACAAAGAAATACTCATTCCAGAGGCCCAACATGTGTAAAAATTATAGAATGAGGTGATTATCTTCAGTTTTGAAAAAACTATAATTTACAACTTCTGCCGAAATTCTTTTTATAATATTTGTAAACAAATTTGAATTAAAACTTGTAAAAAAATAGAACAATTTATGGAGGATATCGGTTAACTTTCTATGAAAGCTTTTTACCTCTTGGGGAATAATTAATTTATTACTTTTTCCAAGAGCTTATTTAAAGCAATACGAAACAGGACTGTTTGGTGGTCATAGAGAAATAAATTTTGCATTATCACTTGTCCATTATGTGTCAGAACCCATTGAACCTGAATACATGAACTAAGCCCATTGTAGACCACTTAATCACAAAGGTTCTAACACTAGTCAGTGGACAGTCAGTCTCAACATATTAAACTGGCAGCTACTGGAAGGCCCATGACTAAGTTTTAACGTTTAGAGAGCTAAATGGAGGAAGACGTGAGTATTTATCTTGAGAAGAATGCATACCCATGATTCCATTCAGCCTGGATAAAGGGCCCAATCCTGAGTGTAGCCCACAAACCATGCTCACCAATCTTCTTGATAAATGTCACCAAATCACGATTCCCTGTAAAATTAAACTACCAAATGCAAGATGACAGGGACAATTAGTATGACTTTTCAACCCAAGTGTCAACAGTATCCAAAAGAAAGCCATTGATGGTCAAGACGAACCATATATAAGCTTACCCTGCCCTTCAAAGGTTCATGGATGTTCCAAAAAACATATGTCTGAATACAATTCAGACCTCCAGATTTAGCTTTCAAGATCAGGTCATCCCAATCCTGAGCAAAAAATAAAAATAAAAATCCAACAGCAAATCAAAAACCTTAAAACTAATCAAACAAACATCTGTTAAGATGTATATGGGCATCATAGAATGTTTCTTCATTCTCCTAACTGACAAATGATATTATTACCTCAGCCTGTGTGCGTGGATAATGGATTGAACCAGAGAAGATAAGCTCTCTTTTGCCATTGATCAGCAGTGAGCGGCCGTCATAAGAAACGCCAATTACCGTGGAATTTGCCCCCTTTTCTTCCTCCCCTTTGCCATGAACAGCCGGAGAGACAGCTGAAAGGACAAGAAAGGTTAGAATGAATATGTGACTAGTACATGACACCATTGTTGCTCCTTCAACAACAGTTCCTCAAATTTGTGCCTTGAACCCCCATCAGGAGACAAACCACTCTTATAGCAAAATTTTGTAAGAATTAGGAAATGTCAGAGAAGAATTTTCAGGTTTCACTAATTTTGGTCAATTTTTGGTTGTCATTTGTTGGTTTACATCTTTTCATTCCAATGTTGTCTCATGATAATTTCCCTCTTCCCTCGTGTCTCTGAACTATTTGTCTTTTCCTCCATTGTCTGCCCCTTTTGAGGAGAGGTTAAAAATAGGAATTGGGAACTGTTGGTTAAGTTGCTGCCAGGCAGTTTGATGATGGCAATAGTATTTTGTATTTCACTGGCAAAGACCACAGATTTGGTTTCCTTTGCTTTTTTATTTTACCCTCTTCTAGTAAATTTTCCTGGGGCATTCTTGTTTTCTTCTGGATGTGACTCCAAATTGCCAAAGGTTATTCCCCCAAGCACATAAAAATGCCATCTGGTTAACAGCTAATTAGTGATGCACCATGCCCTCTTCTAGTAAAGATGGAAGAGGCATATAGAAAATTGGGAGAAAGTTTTAGTGTTCTTTCAGCTCCCTAAGAAATTGATATCAATTAAAACTAAGTTCACAAAAGATTTCCTAAACCAAAAGGGCATAACTAATATTTACTATTTTTTCACCTTTTTAAGCTATATTTAGAAAGTACAAATACATAGAATACTCATGACTGATAAAATTTCACATACACCAAAATGATTCAGTCTGCTTTGGGATTAAAAAAAGCCAAATTGTATGTTTTTTAGGCAATTGCATACATAAAGGATTAAATTATTAGAATAGTCATATGCAGATGATATTACTTGTCTATATTACCTGTGTAATCCAAGTAAAAGATAAGACAGATTACTAATGTTCCTTTATCTTGTTCCCCCATCCACCCCAGTTTATTTTTCCATTTATTTTCCCTTCATTTTCTTTATTGCAACTATTGGTTTGGGTATCAAAGGCCCAAACCTTACTATTTCACAAGCCAATATGAGGCAAAGTTATATTATACACCAGCAATGTCACATCCATTCATAATACCAACCAATTATTAAACACATGTAGCCATCACCAATGAACCACTCAAATCAAGCAATGATTTCAAAAATAACCATATCTTTCAATAATTGGTGGTACCATGGAGTAATATGACACTTCCATATAGTGTACAATTACTCCCACATGCAACCCTTGAATGAAGCCATTACCTATTTCCATCAATACACTAGAAAATAGAAACAATTACGACGTAGCAATATATATGAGCAATAACGGAAAAAGACAACATCAAATTTCCACTCAACTTTTTTCCAATTTTATCCTCCCATAAAATAGTGGAATTTAAAATGCATCACAGATATGAAGGAAAATTTGGCAAATAAAAATAATGGTATTTTAAAATTCTGATAGTTATTGTCTAAACTCATAAATCTAATAAGATTATGATTTGATATTGTACAATACATTATACTATTTAAAAAAAAAAAAAAACAGAATGGTTTTCAAATAACAAATAATATTGTTACATGCATCAATACCAATCCCCAAACGGGATCCCATTGTAATCATTTAACTAAGGCATTGCATATGCACAAGCACCTTACATATTATATACTAAAAAGTTAGGTTAATTAGTCATCAATAATATCATAGATTTCTCTAAAAGTGAATGGAGCATATGATTAGGATAGGAATAATGTGCACTCAAGCCTAAAGCGCAAAGATAGAGAAGTAACTGATTTTATGGTCAACGTAATTGAATTTATGCACTCATAATTAATGTTATCTACATGATATTTCAATCATGTACCAATATTAATAAATAATATAATGAAGTAATGATTTCATGCTATTTGACATAATAAGCATATATAATTAAGCTCAAAATATGCTCTCAAAATAAGCATATACAAGATCATACTTGTGAATTTCTCAAAGTTCCTTTATTTCCTTCATTAAAAGATAGTAGTGCACAATCTCACCAAGCATAAACTTCATGTATGCCTCAAATGATATCAAGATGATCAGCACTCCTGGATAAATAACCGAATTAAATATTTAGGTGAGAATAGTTAATGACTCTAATAAACATAGTAGGTATGTTCATTTTTTCATATAGTCTTCCCAGAACTTGTAATTCGAGAATCCTCAGAGCACATGGCCACCATTAAGACAAATCAAGGGACAGAAGCCATGGCATAGATCAGAACATGACCAAAGAGTGCCTGAGTGAGAATTTAATACATAAGAATCTAGAACTCCAAACTGCTTGAACTTATTTTCTTAAAAAAAAAAAAAGCCAGACTCCCAAGATATTCATCGTGATAGAAAAGCCATCATTACTTACCCAAAAAAAGATAGAGAAGGCATCAGAAGAAAAAATTACAAAGAATTGGTCAAAATAGAATTGACAAACCTTTTTAGCTTCTAGAAATCACCCCCTTCTTCAGGAGATATCTTTGAATCTTATGAACAGATGAAAATATATGCACTGCGAAGAGTGATCCATTAAAGTTTACTTTCTCCTATTAAAGTTTATTTTCTCCTAAATTACATATAATCCACCCTTTCTCAACTGCAATAACACATAAGCTAAAAACAGAAAAGCTCATCACAAGTCAGATAAGTGTACAGGCAGTCACTTCTAAAACCAGTTACTCTCAGTCATGAAATAGAAATAGCTATGTCACCATCCCCAACTATCTTTTCCTCTGTATCCTGGCCAATAAACCAGTACTGATAAGTGGTTAGACATGCTAACATTATTCTAGAGCCTTGGATGCATCCCTTCACCATCCCAAGGATTGGGTTTTCAAATAATGATCTCTTCTGTCTCAGTCAAGCTCCTTAGTTGATGAGTTAGGAAAAAAAAGAGGTCATAAAACTAATATAAATCCTCAAACCAAAAATAAGAATAAGATGAATTAAAAACAAAAAAAATACCAATGAAATAATGAAGTCAGTATAAAATACTCCAAAGTCAAAATCAAAATAATACACATGCACGTATGAATTCTACAATAAAATTAAACGTACCACATGATTCCAAGATAGTCATCAAACAATGTCATTGTATCAACAACTATCCAGCATCCAACCATCCGAAATCCTGGCAATACCAAAATGAGTGCCCCATCATGCAATCAAGCCCACATGGGGCACTCAGTTCTAAGATACTTCCACTACTCTTGTTCGATATTGCAACTACTGACAGATATTGATGCTATATTGAATATCAAATGGTGTGCGTACATTGTATTAAACATTCAATAAATCAGTACTCTTCACAACAAACATGACACCAACATTGGCAGTCACTAACATAATTGTAGTGCCAGGTTAGAAAATATATTATCATAAGCTACTCCCTATTGGGATGGTGATTCTTGGATAATTTACAGCATGACTCAACCGAACATAAAGGTCATGGGTTTTAGTCAATTAAAAATGACATGATTAGTAAAAAACAAATTGACTAGACATCAACCCGCTTAAATTTAAAATGACATGATTTAACCCATTTAACATTTATATTAATCAACCATAATATGTATATGACCAAAGTAATAGAGAAACTATTATAACTTGCACACTCTCAGCTATTTAAGCTGATATGCAATCACTTAACGCTATTTGCAGCATATATCTCTATATGGGTAAACATATGTGAAACCCAAAAACAATTGAATACAAATGAACCACAAATGAAACAAGAGAGAAGAAAGGAATGATATATGAGAAAAAACCCTCCTTCCAAGGTGGGAAAATAAGGGCTAAGCAGGAAGAGAAATCCACTATTAATTAGAGAGCTAAACAACAATCACTATCAAACACTAATCTCTAAAATACATGAAATCCCAATTGTCGTATTTCAGTTGCTTAATATAATGCTATATATACAAATAAAACCCTACGCAAGCAGCAATTTCCATGAAATCCAAATATCTGAATAGGATAATGGGTCAGGTGCCCGGGCCTCTACTACCACCATAAGCCTTCATAAACAGAATGCTTCATGCTTCACCATAAAATATTGTACTGAGACACCATTGGGGTGCAAACAAGGAATTCAAGTCATACACAACAATCTTTTCAGAAGTTCAAAATATGTAGATATGTGGGGTAGTAAGGTGCGTAAGACTTATTGTATCCACTTTTTTCAAAATTTACTATGCTATGTTTTACCATATATGTCAAATGGATTGACACCACCCAAAATGATTATAAATAGGTTGGAATGTGGAAGAAGGGATTCCAGCATATGCCTGATTTGACATGACTGGAATGTAATACAACACAACACTGTCACTCCTTTTCACTATGTCCAAACAATAATCCTTTTACCTTTTTCTCGTCACAAATTGTAGCCCCAAGTGTATAATCAAATGTGTATTGAATACCATCTCCCCCAAAGAAAAGAGAAAACAAAGAAACAACCAAAAAGGTTATGTCAAGCAAAGTCTAGCTTACCTCATGTTAGGTGTTTTCTCACTTTTGGTTGAGAACCATGGCACATCCAGCAGAAGAAATGGTAGCATGTTATACTGCAATGTCGGCTCCATACCCTAAATGTAAAATCCTTATCCTATTTCTTAACAGGAAAAGCGGACTTGCAAAGACAACTACTGCCACACCCAGTTGTAATAATCATCTGTACCTATATATTAATAAATGGGAAGAAAGAAAAATTCTTTCAACAGAATAACTTTAAATCCTCAGGTTTAGGTCTGCATGTGAAATCTTGGATGTTCAGCAGCCTTCACTTCTTCTGAAAATAAAGGAGGTTGCCATTCAGTCAAAGAACAAATATCAAATTAAGAGACATAATTTCAGCATGGCTAATAGAGATAAAATCAAGTTGATGTACTTCACAGATCATGAATTTCACAGAGCATAAAGAAAAATAAATTTTTGGTTGAACAATCTTCCCCAAAGCACATACTTGCGAGGGCACAGAGGATTTATTTATGTATCAGCAAATTAGGACTCAAGAAGGCATTCAAACTGCCAACAGAGGACCGTGCTTCTCAGGTTTCAGTAACCTTAAACTGCACTCTTCAACCCCCTTTCTCCGGACAGCAGGAGGCAGGGTTCCCCCAGGATGCCTGCATCAGCATTTATGCAAGCCAAAATGCTCAGGGAAAAAAAAAACATTACATGCAACCCCAAACTGCACTCTCCTATCTCCGGACAGCAGGAGGCAGGGATTCCCTTAGGATGCCTGCATCGGCATTTACACTAGCCAAAATGCTCAGAAGAAAATAAAAACATTTTACGCAACCTTTTTATCTGCACCTCTCTTGAACATTACTAGTACATGACACAGATTTCACCCAAAAGACAATAATAATAACTGCATTACTAAGCTCTAGTGAAATTCATGCATCAGCCTAGTTATGATATGCATATTTTGTTACCATAGAGACACATAGAATGGGAACTTCACATGAGCACAAAGCAAGCACCATATAAACCCACATATGGAAAACTTTATTCTTATTACAAGGATGAAGACCCTTGACTACTGAGCAACAAGCAACATGTAATTAGAATACATCAAAATGGCCAAATGTTTGAAACTTCCACATTATAGGGTCGGATCTAAATAGAGAATAACATTGACGAAATATTTCACTCAAAAATGTTGAACTTCAAACTACAAAGAACCCATAACCAGTAAGATTGCCCCCAATATTTTGCAATAGTCTTTCTTCTAATGTTGGGAATCCAGAATGGCACTAAACTATGTTGGGAAATTTTTGTTTCACTCCTAATCAAAATGCAGTACTGTTTAGTAAAACAATTCCTCACAAGTCACAATTGGATTCGCCTATGAAATGGCAAGCAGTGAACCAAAGAACCCTGTTACAAAATGTTTCATAGCATATCAATTTTCTAAAAATCAGTTAACACAGCTTCATTGTATATTGTAATGGAAATTTATTATTCCATGCACCTAATCTTTGAAAATATGTAATGAAGTGTTAATCCAAGCACATGGGTCAACTTATAAACCTTCATCTGCCAATTCCACTGAACCAGAACAATCATTACAAAATTGAAGTGCAATCAAAGCTTTTTCCCCCCCACTGTGGAGCCAAATGGTGAAACAACTTCAACATTTTCAAAAAAATCAGAGGACCATGGAATCAAATATCAGTTGATACCCGATATCAGTCAATATATATGGGCATAGACCCTGATATTACTGTTTTCCAATACCATATTGAAATCATGACATGTCAGTGGATATTTCTTAGTCAACTTACTATTCAAAGAACAATTATTATTTTCAATATATTCAGTATCAATACATACTATCCAATATGCCTGGTACTAATATGGTTACGACCGATATTAATACCAATATTTTCATCCATGTAAAGTCACTGTCTTGTTCCAACTAATATTCATTTTTTAGACATGTCTTCTGTAAGGATCGGGTTCCTAGGACTTAGCCACACGGCCCTAATGGAAAAATCGGCCTAGGTAGCAAGTCGGCCGGATTAAGGATAGTTGACCAGATTAGAATAGTTGACTGGTTAGAAAAGTTGACCGAATCAGTATATTTGACGGGATTGGATAGTTGACTGGTTAGAGAAGTTTACCGGATTGAATAAATGGCCGAAGTAGAAAATTGACATGATGACCGGTTTGGATTGGCTTATCAGTAGAATAGGAATAGAAGCCGGAGTGGCCAAGCCAGAGTGGATAAACTGCTCCTACCTGCTCCCACCGGCTCCCACCTGCTCCGTTGATTTTTCAAGGTAAGGGAATTGACCAAGAAAAACAAATATCAGAGTAGGTAACCTATTCCCACCTGCTCTCACCTACCCGTTGTCTTTAAATAAAGGATTTGGGGATTAGGGGAGAGAGTTTGGAAAAGAAAAAGGAGACAAATGAGAGAAATTTTTAAGCCAAAAACCGAGTAAGAAAATTTGTAGAGCAGGTTAAGACAAGTGTACTCTATACTTTGTCTTTGGTTGATGCTGATTCTTGTCCGATTTTTTTAGGTATTATTGATCTAATACCCTTCTTCCTACGTTTTCATAGATTTGCATATATTGATAAATGCTTTCTCATGTTTTATGAAAAAACTTTATGTTTCGGTGCATATACTATATTGAATTTCGTTCCATGATTCATGTTTGAATATTGCTGGAATTTCCTTCTTATGGTTGAGTTCCAAATTGAAAGTAAGATCTGGCAAAGTTCAAGGATAAAGTTATCCAGCATGTTTATTCAGATTGTTTAAAAATATCAGTTTGCTTATTTGGAAAACTTCATTTGTTTGAAGTTAAGATACAAGCCACAAAAACATGGAAAAATTTGTATATATGAACAGCAAGTGAAACTCTACAATTTGTTATTTGTTATCTGATATATGGTTGTCGGATGAAAGAAATTTGTGAAGAATTTCCGTCTGAGTTGCTGTTAAGAAATTGGATCAAGATATCAGAGTGACACTCGAGGATTGCCCTTGGACTATGGGGAAACCTTTGGTGGCATCTTTCGACTATGACCCCGTATGCCAGGTTAAAAACATTACCGCCCGCCTCTGGGAGTAGAATAAGAGGGATGGCCTTAGATTGTGTAGAGATTATACAATCCTTCCTCAAAATTGTCCACTTCCGTCCGATCCCTAAAGATGACAGAGTTTTCAACATGACTTTTGAAAGCAAAGTAACTAAGAATAAAATAAAAGACATCTGGATTTAAAAATGGAAACCGGTACCCATGGAAACATCTTCGGCCCAAGTTTTATGTTCCTATATGCATTATGCTCATATTCCATTTCTTTTAATTTCGTTTTGAAGTAATTTTTATGCAGGTATTTACTTATTTGTGCATTGCTGAACAATTGGCTCACTCATTACTGTTTTTCTTACCTTCAAACAGGCAAGAGTTCATGCCGAACGAGGAAGAATAGAGTCGGAGGACTACTTAGGTTTTGGAGGCTGATCTGGATTTATCTAGGCTTGAGAGGCCAATATGGATTTATGAAGCAGTTGGTGGATCGACTTTGAATGTATTTTTGGTCATTTTGGAGACACTTTTATATAAACGATTCTGCTGTATAAATTAATGGATATTTGTATGCTTCTGCAGGGCATTTTGGTTTAAGTATTTTGGTTCCTAGTGGCATTGGTTTCACTACAGAAGTGGCCGACTTAAATAAGGCCGGCCTAGATATTTGGCCGGCCTAAACGAGGCCGACTTGAGGATCAGCCGGTTTGGATCAGTGTGTGTTATTATAATATATATTGCATGGTTACTGATGTTTGCCTAATTACTCCATTTGTATTTATATATTGACAGACATGAATTGTAGTCTACTAGCAATCCGGTCCGTCACATCTTCCCTAGCCTCAATTGTATGACTTTAAAATCACAAACAAACCCCAGAACAACCCGCTTCAAGAACTTGTCAAAATAGGATCAGTAAATGATACATAAAACCCCATACAAGCATCCTACTTTGTACACACAGACAATTATAAACAAGTTTTCCTCATTAATTGCAGATTAGTGTTACACTTGGTTAATCACCCGTGAATTCAATACATAATTTAATTATACCAAATTTTGTGAATCAAGTTTGAACAGCTAACAATGAAAAACAGCCGACATATTAAATGCTACAACTCAAATACCAAGGGCCTCTCCCTGCTAGAACCATACTTTGCTCGAGTAGGAAATTTAAGCAGCTCAGCTAAAAAGGATAAACTCATCAATGGACACAACAGAGTGCGCATAAGACAGTAGTTTACACAGTTCCACCAAAGGAATCAAAATCTTCCGGAATAGAGACTTAAATGTGCAAACATTCAGAGTCAGAAACTATTTCACTCTTTCCTCTCTTTCCAGCTTCTACAAATAGAATCCGAAGATAATCAAATACTACCGCAACTGACTCGAAGGATAATAGATATAGCAACCAACGACTTCCACAATTGCTATACTCTAACTTCTCTGTTTACATAGAAACACTTCCATACTCTTCAGAAAACCTAGGAACCACAAGACCAAAGCATATGGATTCTTCAATAAATGGAACGCTAATACACAATATGCAACAAGCCACTCCAGAAATGGGACAGAGAAAGAAGCTCACTACACCAATCAATGGCTTTCCTAAAGCCATCAATGCAACCATGACTGCACTCTTCCTCATTCATCGAACTCTTAGGACGCCTCCAGTCGTCTTCCCGACATAGGTCCACGCATCATGCAACCGAACACACCGTACACAGATAGAGAGAGATTGTGCCACCTAAACGCCGTTTTCCGAAATGAGGAAGCAGAAGAAAAGGCAGAGAATAAGAGAAGTACGCCAACCGGAGATAACAAGAGCGCAGTTGTGGCTGGAAGCGAGAACGCAAGCATCACGGGGAGCCTAGTCGATTACTTTGAGGCACTCAGCGTCGATGACCGGCAAGCTCATCACAGTTCGAGACCGTTCCCGGAGAGAGAGAGGCTGAGAGGTGGGGAACGAGAGGCACTCGGGGATGCTGCTTCGCCCGGCAAAGGAGTGTCCCTGCTTCTCCTTTCTAGGCCGTCAGATCAAATCGACGGTTCAGATTTTTTTTTTTTAATTTAGAAAAATAAATTTGGACCGTTGGTTTTAATTTTAATGATCCGACGGCTCAGATTTCAATATAATCTGAACCGTCGGATCTTTGACACTTGGACGGTCGAGATTAATCTGCGAAATAAAAAAAAATATCTGGGCCGTCGATTTGGAGATACGTTGACGGCCCAGATATAGTTTTTGACAATTAGCTAAATTTTCCCCCAAATTTCGTATTCCCTCCTCTCTCACTTTCACTATCGTCTCTCTCGCAACGAACCCTAATCTCCTCACCATCTCTCACTTTCTCAAACGCTCTCTCAACGAACCCTAATCCTCGTCGTCGCCGCTCTCTGCGAATCTCAGTCATCAGACGAGGGAGCAGAGCAATAGAACGAGATAGAGAAGATGTATGTTCAGGGAGAAAGTCGGACTAAAAGAATGGGAAACGACCGAGATGCTGTTGGAGGAGAAGGTGCCGTTTCTGATGGTGTCTTGGCGATGCTTGTAACACTAATCCTTGCCGTCACCGCTCTCTCTCTCTCTCTCTCACTTTCTCAAGCCCTTTCGTCCCTGTCGCCTCTCTCTGCATATCTCGTTTGATTTTTTTCCTTCACAAAATTTGACGAAAAGGAAATATTATTAACATTTGTGCCATTAATAAATTTTTTTTTCCACTCCAAGTCCAAGGGGTAGAAAAATTGTAAAGTTTAATGGAGATGGGATTTGGGACCGTGGTCACTGGCAGTGGTCGTTGGAGATGGAAATGGAAATCCAGTTAAGAAATATTTTGTCTATTACATTTGTGCCGAATGTTGCTTTCTGCAGATGGTGGTGATTGGCAATGGCAGTGGTGGTCGTGGTGAGAATGAAAGGGAATGGCAGTGGTGGTTGGCAATGGTAGTGGTGGTAATAGCAATGACAATGGCAGTGGCAATGGCAATGTCCAATTAATATCATGTTCTTATTATTAGTTAGAGGCAAGAAAGAAAGGAAAAGGATGATGCGCTAAATTGAGTTAAATAGCAGAAGCAGATTTGCAAAGCTAATCCCACTTAAAGCTGTATAAATGAAAAATGGAAACAAAGAAGTTTTTTAAAGCTGTATAGATGAACTTCGGGGCTTGAATCTTCAAAATAGCTACATCACTATGAGTTGGAATCTCCTCCAAAATATTGTTTATTGAGTACTTAAAAATGGACCTACATGTGTTGTGGAAGACACTTATCATTTGGACATAAAAATAATAGTATCTCAAAGTAAATTGTTATTTAGGTATCTCAATTATTTGCCTCTTATACACAGAAAATGGGAAAGTAAAAGCCAAAAATTGGATAGTTTTAATATATGAATGTAGAAATTTGAGGATGCAATGCAACATCACCAATTG
>JAODPA010127656.1:0-17239 GCA_025585075.1 Nepenthes mirabilis
TCTTTTATCTAATTATAGAATAATCAACATAGTAGAATAATAAAGAATACAAACATCCACTGGATTAATGAAAAGGCTAGCATAGAATGTTTGTTCATAAGTACCTCCTTACCTTCCTAAGTTAACTGCTATTTTATAATGTGATTTCTATTTCTGATCATCCTTAAGTATTTTTAGAGTGGATTTATACTAAGTAGGATGCCTACTATCTCCTTACACTCGACTTAACACATAAGCACTAATGGACTTTGCATCTACTCATCCAATATCCTATATTACAAGCCTAAATCATAAAAAATATAAGATTTACTTTCCAATCATCTTACAACATAAAAATATAAGGTAACCACTCCGTTAGAGATACCTAAGACCCATGACAAACCACCAAATGACCACAATAAGATGAAATATTACTCTTTCACACTTAGTCTATCAAATGGCAAGTAGATCATAGATCTAACAACCACCATCATACACAATACATACAAGTGCATGGTTATGCCACACTTAGTCACCCTCAGACAATCAACCAAAGCATTCCAAATATAGATCCAGCCAATGTATAAAATACACAATTGATCTTCTGCTCCTATTTTAGAGGCATGCGACTATCTAGATTAAAAAAGGTATGCACTTATACATTTATGATCAAGGAAAAATTATAATTTGACTCATATTAGTCCACTATGTTTTGGCCACTATGAGTAATGTCATGCTTCACTAAACCCAAGACCAACTATACATGTGGTAGAAATATTCCATATCATATTTTTCCACCTTAAAAATACAAATCCATGAAATAGCTTGAGGGAAATTTGGCCACTACCAAAAACCATGGCATAACATGGTATTTAAGATGAAGAAGAACTATCCAATATCATGGTATTAGGCATAAAAAATTGTAGCATCGATATAAGATGAGGAAAAGGTTATAAAGATATTATTTTTATGTATTTAAATGAATTTCATCTTGAGATCCAAAATGAAGACTTTCAAATGAGCATGAGACATCTCATTTTACATATTAGATCAAACTTTAAGTCATGGCAAATTATCATAACAGAAGAAATGGTAGTTTTGTAAAGAAATCATGGGGATTTCACTTATCTCAATTGCAATTTCTCAAACAATAAATGCAAGCAAAAAGGGTCTCCAAGTTCTCACCAAGCATGGCTTTCTCTTCACTTTGAAAGTATGAACTATCTTCTTCTTCCTCTTCAAATGATGGCACTATTGGGAAAAAGGGGGGCCAGTTGGTTAATACTGGCCAAACAGGAATACAAGAATGTATAAACACACATGATAGAGAAATATAAAAGAAATAATAACAACACACTAAATTTTTACATAGAAAGCCCTCTTCTAAAAAATAAGAGAAAAAAAATTATGTAGCTCTTAGTTTACATATAAATTTCACTATATAAAATATGGTTACACAAATTCCTGACTACAAAAGCCTCTCGAACAGTTGAGAACAAAATAAAAGCAAAAATACAAGTCTTTCTTCATTTTTCTTTTTTCACAACTCTCTTCTACCTCTCGCAAATACTTACGCACACCCTTGTATGCTCAACATGCATACATATATATACACAATTTGCCCAGAGTTCAATTATTCAATAGGCAGGTTGCGTGTGGAAAAAACATATCACCAACTTTATAACCAATCACCAACTCTACAACCTACCACCAACCCTACAAATTTTCACCAACTTTATAGATCGTTGCTAACCTGCAAATTGCCATTCTGTCGAGATGAGTTGATATTCTCAACCAATCGGATGCCTCCTTTGGAAGTCAACTTCTCTTTCTAAAAAAGCTGATTGAGTTGATATTGTAGGTGATCAACTTTTGGGTTTATAGTTTTCAGGCAACGTCCCTGGGCATTATTCACAGTCCTCGATTATGAGATAATGTCCTCGGGTATCACTGCATTCATCTCATGTCCTTGGACGTTACTGCTCTCATCCCATATCCTCGGGCAGTACTGCACACAGCAATCTCGGCCGTTTCCATACTGGTAATACCAAACCGGTAAATTCCTAGATTGCAACTCTAGCACATTGGCCACTCCAAAATTTGCCTAACTGGTTAATTTGCTGCAACTGGCTATTTTCGCACAACCGGCCATTTTTCCACAATTAGGCAAAATGGTGCAACTGGTCATTTTGTCTATACCTGGCAAAATGCATATCGTGCGCCTTCCTTAGCCGATCAACTACATGTTGACCGGATTCCTCTCTTAATTAGTCAACTTTTCGTTGACCGGCCATTTGCCTTCCTGCAACCTTTATCTGCCGGTCAACCTTTGTTGAATGGCCATTTTCTTTCAGCCGGTCAACCTTTATTGACTGGCCTCTTCCTTGTCTGGCCGCAAACCTTGTGCGTATTCTATGATGACAAAAAATTTGTTTGTTAAATTACCTTTAAGGGAGTGAGAAAACCCACCATGCACAACTTGAGAGAGGAAAAAGGAACAAGGGATCGTTAGGTTTCCAACACTTGGTTTTTTATCCGTTCCCATACTTCTCTGGATGGATGGATGAATACTCCAAGTACCTGCTGCTTCACTTACTCAAAATGGCTGTAATTCTCAAGGAAAATCGGTTAAAACAAGAGGGAGGGGGGGGGGGGTAGCTAGGTTATGAAAAATGAGGAAAACTAGGTTTTTCTTTCAAGTGAGAAGGGAATTTGGTTAAGGAATGGGAAGGCACGGCTAGGTTAGATTACTCCCACTTATTTCTTTTTATTTAATGGATAAAGAGCTGAATAAAAATGAGAACAAGCAGCCGGATGAAGCAAAGGAAAGGGGGCACACCTAACTAGGGTTTTTAAAGAGGAAAAGGGACACGTTGGCTTGGGCTTCCTATTTCTTTTCCTTCCTCCTTCAATTATTTAGATTAGTAAGGAAATCATCTATCAACTAACTTAGAATAACTAACAAACACGGAAAGGGGCTGGCAGCTGAATTAAAACATGGGAGAGGCGTGCTACTTAGGTTTTAGGGCAAATTAGGGTTTCCCTAGGGTTTCAACTTATCAAGTTTTTTAGCACCTAATTTAATAAATTTTATATTTTAAATCACATAAGAAATGCATCTGATACATTTGCAATAAATTATAGTTAATAAAACATATCACTAAAATTTAGGTCTGTTACTAATAATGAAATTATAAAAATATCCTCTGGTCAACTTCCCAAATTCAACTCATTCAAATCGTAAAAAATTTAATCCTACTTTAATTAAAGAGTATCATCTCTAAAAGATATTATCTATACATTAATTTTATTAATTGATAATCTCTACTAATTATAAGTCTAATTAATTCAAAATGAAATACCAAGATATTACAATGAAAAACCAGTCGATCCCTTCTCGAGAGAGCTCTATTTACTTTCCAAAGAACACAATTGATCAAAAGCTGACCCATGGACAGATGATCGCTATGGTGTTTGGGGGATTAGGCCTAGCTCGTGAGTAGTAACAACCAAATAAGCCTTGTTAGGCTCACCATAAAAATTAGGATTCATAAGAAGCTCCGCGAAAGCAAACCTTCTATAAGAGGGGTCCTTCAAGCAGAAGTTTCTATCCTTTCACCCCATGATAGAGTATAGATTGTGGCCACTCGAATCAAACTTTGGTCCTCGAGTTGAGATAAAACCATCTCTCTTTACTTTGAGAAATTTAAAGCACTCCCTAAAAATGGCTAGAACTAGGGTTGCCTTCTTTAGCCTGGAAAGATGCAAATATGCTTGCCAAATTTGAGTGAGGTTTTTGTCAAAAACATTCAAGATATCAACAAACTCGGGGTAGAGGGAAAAGTGAACCACATTCTTCAGAGCAACTGTAAAACTGGTAATGAGGCCCTCAAGTCTTGCAAAAAATGAAAGAATCATAGGTAGTAGAAATTCTAAATCTTGCCCTATAGATGGTCACCAAGGAGGCCGTAATAACCATTTCAATTTGCTTAAGAGAGGTCCCCTTTGATGACTCCTCCCCACTGACGACACATTTGGAGGTACTCCCAACAAGCTCAAATGAAGATGTGGTAATCATTGCACAAATATTTGGGAAAGGATAGAAAAGAAGGCATAAGAGAATATTGGCAATTTAAACCAAAAATTGCCGTGGAATGCCTCTATAGAATCAAAAACAACTATTTATAAGGGATATGGTGCATAATAATGAGAAACTAGGTCACATGTCGATCATCACAGGACAGACATGCCCCCCAAGATCATTGATGAGTGGTAACAAATCAAGATCCTTCGAATTGAATAGGTACGAAAGATTTAAAGGATGATGACGTATTAAGCTCACATCATATTATCATAATAGATTTGGGATTGGTTCTTGAACCTGGGGGCTGGTGTTAGGATTATATGTGACTCAAATTCATATAAAGAAGAGACACGAGTGAAGTGTCTATTCGGTCGCCACATATTTGGACGTTTTAGCAATACTTGATGAAAGGTCTGACTTCTACATATATGTTAACTATGATTAATTAAGATAATATAATAAAAAGTGAAGTTAAAGGATGTAAAAAATTGGGTCAAAAAGTTAAAAATTAGACTGGATTGAATTTAGAAATACGTGCTTGAATTGAGCTTGAACCCAAATTGGGCTTGCCGTAGGCCTAATAAGGCGTTTAAGTTCCAAAAATAGAAGCACCTGTGCTTAATGCACACCTGACCTGCGCTCGAGCGTGGGCCTGTTATAAAATTTCGGTTAAGGATTGAAAAGGATATGTTGTCTCAAATTATACAATAATGTTTCGATCTCGTGCAAGATTAGTGAAAGCAATACAAATTAAATATTCAATATACGTAATAAGTATTTATTTTTAGATGCCAACAATAATAATAAGTATAAAACATATATGATGCTAAGTAATAAAAAAAGAGACTATTTTGGTGATGAAGGAAAAACTTGATATTCAAGGTAATAAAAAAAAAACCATCCGAGTTTCAATGGCTAGAGAAGAAATCAACTATGAAAATCAACTTACAGATCAGGTGGTACAGATGTGCTAACCTAATTGACTTTCTCTCGTATTGTGATCACTATTAAGGAACTTCTTGGATTTGTCCGCAATAATGAAACCAGACGCCTTCCAGTCTTCAGGTCAATCTTCTCTCTTGGACGGCTTGAAGTAGCGAACACCACAGGATCCCCTTCTTCACAATACCCACGTCACCAACGAAGGTATAAGGGTAGGAATGTTGAATAAAAAAACGGGTGATGAGAAAACTTGTGACAACCCGACTTTCGAAATATGATAATTAGGATGAAACTGAATTAATAATGATTAAGGATTTAGTTTAAAATGTGAAAAATTAAATTCAGAAGTAGAAAGAGGAAGTTGGGCCCTATAAGGTATCGATTTTCAAGATATGGTTAATATAGGTGGTAAAATTTTAATATGGTAATTAGAAGATAATTAAGTTGAGATAGGTCAATTATGGTCAAATGGTATGGGAAGAATCGGATTGAAAAGCCCAAAGTTTTAAAATTGGTAAATCGAAAATAGAAGTTATAAATCGAGAAACGTTGATTTGTAAATAAGATTTTGGGTTTTAAATTATGATAATTATGTCCTATTGAGGTTATATAATCAAAATTAGGGTCCAAAAATGTAAAAAATTAGGTTAAAATGGTTAAAACGGGTCTCAAATGACGAAAATATAAAATAGGCTTGCTACAGACTCGATGCGTGTTTGTCGTGCGCCCAACCTGCGCCCGAGTAGCGCTCGACCTCCGGTGAGGCACCATTTTACGAATATGACTGCCCGATAACCGCTTGAGGCAAGACGGGAGTGATGCATGGGTACGAGGAGGGCGCTCAACGAGTGCTTGAGTGCCTCGTCGAGCACAAATCTGTGAGAGGAGCCGCTTGATGGGCGCTTGACTGGCGCTCGAGCGCCAGTCATACTCCCCTCATGTGATCCTTCTCTCTTCATTTTTAAAAGGAGAATTTGAGGTGAGAGGGAGAAAAACGAGCAGCAGAGGCACGAATGAGAGAAGGAGGAAGAGGAAAAATAGAAGGAAAATGGGGAAATCCACCTGCTCCGATCTGATCCGAGTAAAAATAACTATAGACCGACCTTAAGCAAGTGTACTTCGAACGTTATATACCATTTTTACAGTGTTTTAATATTTCTGAAACTGTATTTTGGCTCTAAATCTATGGTTCTGCATGTTTATTGTAAATAAGGTCTATTTCTCGTGATTAATTGGACAGATTTTATATTTACATATATCTGGTTTCGATTTCATATAAATACATGTGTTTGGTATCCGTTTTATGTCCAAAATATTTATCAAAACCCTAAGCACGAAAAGGAATGGATTTAATATTTAAAATTCATAATTTCTGACATGTGACAGTTAATTTGTAAAAGGGTATTGTTTATGTTATGATTTATAACTGAAAAATTTACATAGAACCGCACTATTAAGTTTCTGTGAATTTTTGGAGTATTCTGAAGGATTAACTGTGAAATCCTAATTGGTTTTTGAAGTTTGATGAGTTATAATTTAAGAAAACGAGAAGGAAACTATTTCTGATTTTGTCAATTAGGACACAGGATTGATATACGGTCATGTAAGGTTTTCTGGCATGCCTCAGGATATTACGGTGGTAATCAGCGATAACACCGTCTATGAAATTATATGTGGTCTGCCCTTCTTCAAGACGTTTACCGAGGAGGCTAATAATCCTTCGATCTTGGAGGCTAATAATCCTCCGTTGATTTTGAATTGTGTACCCTAAAATACAATCAGTCCCTATACCGTCACTAATATTGGCCCTGGATTGTATGGAGTAAATACAATCTATCCTCGATTATTCGTCCCATCAGCTAGTAGGGTACGTTAGTTGGGTCCCTAGGATATTAAACTAGAATTTCTAAAAAAACACGTGAGATTTGAAATTGTTTTATAAACTCCGATGTACATTTAAGTAGAATTATACTTTATTCTGGTTTCCATGAACTGCGTCTATTCTTCTGGTATGATATTAATGTGATTTTCTACCCCATCATATTTATGTTATTGTTTGAAAGTATGATTTATAATTTTTGAAACCTGTTTACATGGAAATTGTGCTTTTCTTATGATTATTGTATGTGTTTCTATTCATCTGCACTTATATTCTGCATGAAAGTATAAATAATAATTTTCGAGACCTGTTTATGTTAAATTATACTTTTCTCATGAATTACGTATATATTTCTATTTTCTTGTCATTTCTGTGATCTTCTATATTTATAATCTACTAATATTTTCGTAATCATTGTCTTATCGTATTTATACTTTAAATACAATTGTATCTACTTTACTGTATTATATTTTATATGAGAGTATTATATTCTATACGTTTTAGTCCCTTATTAGATTTTGATTCATTGTTTACTATTTTCATCATCCAGATAAGGATATAGAGAAAATACTGGATGATCTAACCTAGCACGAGCTGACAAGGAAGATCTGGAGCCTTGAAATTTCTGGAGACTTGGGACTTTGATTATATTATCATAAATATCTGAATCTTAAAGGTGGATTATGTATAAATGGTTATGATATGTATTATATTCTGTCAGAACTATATTTATACTTTCGTAAGTTTCTGTTATGAATATAGTTGCCTCCGCTATATGTTTCTGGTTTTGTCCAGGTCTTAGATGGTATCTCTCATTTGAATTCTGATATAGTGGATAGGATTTTTGAAATTAAGTCATGGATAGTAATTATGGTCCTGTGTATATGTATTGTAGGATGTGAATTATGATACTTAGTTGTGTGCTTGTATTTGGTCCTGTAATTGTGTTGTGGTCGTAAGTTTGAGGTTTGGATATCGAGTATGCGATATACAGGGTATTTATTACAGTATGTATTTTGGTTTCTATCTAGTTATAGATGAGATTTTGTCGAAATTTTTATATAAGTTAAATGATTTAAATTTATGAATTATATTTTATATCTATCTGATGAATGGTCCTATAAAGATTAGAATCTGTTTCATCACAAATGGTATCAAAGCAAAGAGATACTTTATAAATGATCTAAATCGTATGTAAAAATTTAGGAAATGATCGTGACTGACCGAATAGGTAGGGATAGATATAGACTGAATAAGTTAGGTTAGGAAACCCTAGATATTCTAGCTTGCATAAGTTAAGATTGACTTGAATTAGGACTTAGTGATTAAACTGAATAGTTAAATTGATTTACATTGGTCTTAGATCTAAGTTGATCAGTTTGAATTTTTGGCTTATATTTAATGTAATTTGATCTAAGGCCAAGATGATTTAGGATAGAAATGGATTGAGGCTTAGTGATTATACAGAATCAAAATAGGTTAAAGGCTCAAGGTAAGGTATTTTGTCCTGTTCTGGTTTAGAATTAAGTCGGAAGAACAGTCAATAAATTGAGTTTGGGGTATTAAAGAAAGTAATTAAGGTTCTTAATTGTCCTGATAAAATTTAGCTAGCTAAGGTAAGGCAAGACTGATAATGGGTTACTTGGTGTCATGCCTCATCTTTTAGGATATTTTTAGGAGTAATCGATTTAAAAAAAAAAAGAGAACCCTTCTCTTTATGTAACGTTTTGGATGGCCAAAAGGTAAAGCCAGTTAATGATGACTACGAAATAAGTTTACATGTGTTCCGAATTCCAGAATAAAATTTGATGATGCCAATCCCTGAGGGGTAATCCTCATCTAAAGGAATTATGAATTTTAATGTTCGGTTTAGATTTGTGAATAAATTAACTTTGATGGGATATTGAGACGATCTAGTTGGCAAAATTGCCCCAATAGAATCGATGATTTGAAAAGAGTGATCTGAATTATAATTTGGATCATAGGTTTTAAATTATTAGATGGGTTGCAAAAGAAGTAATGAAACTAATATGGTGGCATTTGCAAGTTATGTAATGAGGTGTGTGTTAAGTATAGACGGAGAATTAGGTCATACCTAAAAAATCATTAAGTAAATGAGGAAATTCGAGGAAACTATTAAAGAGAAGATTTGTCTATTTGATTGACGAATAAAGTTGCTATTGAGGTTATGTCGAGATTAGAAATGATCTTGAGAATTCAAGTTCAACCGATGAAGATATTTGGTGAACCTTGAATAATCAAAAGTTAATGATTTGATGATTGGGAGTTTTTGAGATTGAGATATCCGTAAGATAAGTGAATGATCACTATGAATCGGACACTACTACTATGATTTTGTTTGAGGTTGATTGATCGGTAAGGCCCCTGGGTTTTAGTTAGATTCTTGTGAAAAGTTAAGTGGTCTGATTGGAATGAATAAATCTGCTTGACTATGGGACATTAAGTTACAAATATTAAGGTTTTAATGGTAATTGGGGATTGTGCTGAAATTTTAGAATGATTGTCTAGTAGTATTTTTGTGCCACTTAAATATATCTTTAATTTATGGATTTTGCTTTTGTGATGTTAATCTCTTCAGGATCTTTTGGGGTTATGCAGATCCTTTCAGAAATTGAGATGGAACTCGAGGATACTTATGTAAATTGTCTTAAGAGAATACGATACCCTATAGAGGCACATTTCGGATTAATCAAATTAATTCAAATTAGAAATTCTGAATAAGAGGCAAAGCGAGTCGAATTAAGAATAAGCATTAAGTTTAATTAGAAAATGAGACTACCTTTTTCTGAAGTCAGTAGGTGACTGTTCGAGAATATATGTGTTTGGAGGAAAAGACCAAGTTGATACATTTTAATGGGCAATTTAGAGATGGATTGAACTTGACATTGGTTTCTAAGAAATTGTGTGAAATTGAAAGAGTATCGGTTAGATACTGTTGAAAAAACTGTAGAGCCTCTGAAAAGTAGAATTAACTAATGATTAGGTAAGTTAGTATAAGTAATATGCTCTTAAGAAGGATAGAAATTCTGTTAGTCTGTATCAATAGGTAATCACCCACAAGCAAAATGAGGGAGAAGTTTATGGTTTGAAATGATTTCACCCGTAAGTGAAATTTGGCGATAGGCCCTTGCCTTGGAAGAAAATTATGGATGATGTCTTGGGAGGAAATTAATGCCTTGCGAATCTGAGAGTTAGAGGAAATTAATGTCTTGTGAATTTGAGAGTTGAGAACTGTAATAGGTGAATGTAAGATCGATAAATTGATATTGGAAGGAATTTCCTCGAATGTAGTTCTGATCTAATAATCTTGAGGATTAACTTGGTTATGTTATGAGAAAGAGGTAACCTTAAGAGATCCAGAGCAGATTAATCTGTTTAAGGATTATGTTTTCCTATACCGCTTAGAGTGTGATGCCTCTGGGTTAAGTGAGTAAGTAATCCCTAATTACGACTGAAGTTGTGTTCTTCCATTATTTAAAATTGGCAATTGGAGGTCTCTATTTGAGAGAATTTGTGGTTATATTATAACTGAAATCGACCTTGGGATTTTGCAAGTGGATAGCTTTGTCTAAGGATTATGTAAAGGAATTTCGGTATCTTGAGGAAAAGCGAGCATCAGTACTGGTAATGAATGTTAAAGGTTTATAGACTTAGTGTGCTAAATTATATCGGAAATGTGGAATATATGAAGTTTGAAATAAGAAGTCTTATGGTCTTGTTTTAAGAAAATCGAAATGATTCGGGTTGATCTAATTAGCTCATTGGTGTATCAATAAGAATCTCGAGGCTGTTAAGTATTAAGGTCTTAAGGTCTTGAGCAACAGCCAGAGACTGTATCAAATTCGTGGCGGCTATTATAGTTAGGTTTTCTTATTTTGCGATAAATTAAGGATCTGTGAGAATTATTTCTGTGGCATGGATATTTTAGAATTGGTTTTAATCAAAGCTATCACGTAAGTTGGATATTCAAAAGGGAATATGTACCTTAAGGAAATGTCGATTTGAGGATATACCAACGAAATAAAGAAGATATAAAGTATCATGCTTTTGAAATCTAATGGTAATTTGAATTTTATGTTGAGATTTTAGCTGAATTTGGTAAAAGAATTGAGAAGTTAGGTTGTGATAGTAATATTGAGTCATATTAGAACAACACGAAACTAAATGATTGATCAGAGCGCACATTGGAAGAGTGATGAACCTGTGTATATGATCAGGTTTAAGCTAAGGTTCGGAGGAAATACTCAATTTTGAGATGTGGTATGAAATGAATTGAGATATTTTACTTGTTTAAAGTTCGGAATTAAGTTAGAAAAGTAGTTAATAAAATAGGTTTGTCTTCAAACTTAGTAAATTTGGATCTGGAAAGGATGCACCAAATGAAGGAGGATCAAGGCAATTCTGATATTTATGATTTTTTAGGATAACTACCTCGATTTAGAATGAATTAGAGACATGAAAAAGGTTTTTTGATTCTGAAAATTTAAGGATCGTTAAATTTTGAGAACGAGTTTTTTGTAAGTGGGTGAGAGTGTGATGACTCAAGTTTCGGAATATGATAATTAGGGTGAAATTAAATTGATAATGATCAAAAATTAGATTTAAAATGTAAAAATTTAAATTCGAAAGTAGAACGAGGAAGTTGGGCCCTATAAGGTATTGATTTCTAAAATATGGTTATTATAGGTAGTGAGGTTTCAGAATTCTAAAATATAGTAATTGAAAGGTAATTAAATTGAGATAAGTGAATTGTGGTTAAAAGGTATGAGAGGAATCAGATTGAAAAGTCCAAAGTTCAGGAATTGGTAAATCAGGAATAGAAGTTGTAAACCAATAAACGTTGATTCGTAAATAAGATTTCGGCTTTAAATTATGATAATCATGGCCTATTAAAATTATATAATCAAAATTAGGGTCCAAGGAAGTAAAAAATTGGGTTAGAAGGGTCAAAACGGGTCTCGGATGACGAAAACACCAAATAGGCTTGCTGTAAGCTCGATGCGTGCTTGACATGTGCCCGACCTGCACCCGAGTAGCGCTCGAGCTCTAGTGAGGCGCCATTTTAGGAATATAACCGCCCAAGGTGAGACGGGAGTGGTGCATGGATACGAGGAGAGCGCTCGACTGGCGCTCGAGCACTAGTCATGCTCCCCTCACGTGATCCTTCACCATTCATTTTTAAAAAGAGAATTTGATGTGAGAGGGAGAAGAACGAGCAGCAGAGGCACGAAGGGGAGAAGGAGGAAGAGGAAAAAGAGAAGGAAAGGGGGAAAATTCGCCCGCTCCGATGAAATCTAGGTAAAAATAATTATAAACCGACCTCAGGCAAGTATATTTCGGACATTATATATTGTTTTTATAGTGTTTTAATATCTCTGAAACTATATTTCTGCTCTAAATCCATGGTTTTGCATGTTTGCTTTAAATAAAAGCTGTTTTTCCTGATTAATCGGACAAATTTCATCTTTACATATATTTGGCTACGATTTTATATAAATGCATGTATTTGGTATCCGTTTTATATTTGAAATATTTATGAAAACCTTAAATGCAAAAATGAAGAGATTTAATGTTTAAAATCCATAATTTTTGACATGTGATAGTTAATTTATAAAAGAGTATTGTTTATATTATGACTTATAACTGAAAAATTTACACGGAACAGTACTGTTAAATTTCTGTGAATTTCATGAGTATTCTAAAGGATTAATTGTGAAATCCTAACTGATTTCTGAAGTTTAATGAGTTATAAGTTAAGAAAATGAGAAGGAAACTGTTTCTGATTCTATCAATTAGGATCCAAGACTGATATATGGTCATGTAAAGTTCTTCGGTATGCCTTAGGATATTACAGTGGTAATTGGAGATTACTCCGTCCATAAAATTATACATGGTCTGCCCTTCTTCAGGGTGTTTATTGTGGAGGCTAGTAATCCTCCAATCCTAGAGGCCAATAATCCCCCGTTAGCTTCGAATTGTGTGTCCTAAAATACAATCGATCCCTATACTGTCATTGATATTGGCCATAGATTGTGTGGAGTAAACACAATCTATTCCTGATTATTTGTCCACGCGACTAATAGGGTATGCTAATTGGGTCCCTAAGATATTAAACTAGAATTTCTAAAGAAACACGTGAGATTTGGAACTGTTTTATAAACATTGTTGTATATTTAAGTAGAATAATACTTTATTCTTGTTTTCATGAACTGGTTCTGTTTTTCTGATTTGAAATTAACATAGTTTTCGGCCCCATCATATTTATGTTATAGCCTGAAAGTATGATTTATGGTTTCTGAAACTTGTTTATATGAAAACTGTGCTTTCCTTATGATTATTGTACGTGTTTCTTCTCATTTGTGCTTATATTCTGCATGAAAGTATAAATAATAATTTTTGAGACTTGTTCATATTGAATCCTGCTTTTCTCATGAATTACATATATGTTTCTGTTTTCCTAGAATTTCTGTGACCTTCTACATTTATGTTATGCTAATATTTTTGTAATTATTATCTTATCGTATTTATACTTTAAATGCAATTGTATCTACTTTACTGTATTATGTTCTACATGAGAACATTATATTTTACACGTTTTAGTACCTTGTTGGGTTTCTACTCACTATTTACTGTTTTTTTCTCCAAATAAGGATATAGAGAAGATACTGGATGATCCGACCAAGCTAGAACTAGCAATAAAGATTTGGAGCCCTGGAGTTTCTGAATATTTGGGACTATGATTATATTATTGTAAATATCTGAATCTTGAAGGAGAATTATGTATAAATGGTTATGATATGTATTATATTCTGTCAAAACTGTATTTATACTTTCGCAGGTTTTTGTTATGGATATAGTTACTTTCGCTATATGTTTCTAATTTTGTATAGGTTTTAGATGGTATCTTTCGTCTAAATTCTAATACAGTGGATAGAATTGTTGAAATTAAGCCATAGATGGCAATTGTGGTATTGTGTATGTGTGTTGTAGAATACGAATTATGATACTTGGTTTGTTATGTACTTGTATTTGGTCCTGTAATTGTGTTGTGGTTATAAGTTTGAGATTTGGATATCGAGTATGCCCTGTACAAAGTATTTATTATAGGATGTAATTTGGTTTTTATCTAATTATAGATGAGACTCTGTTGAAATTTCTGTGTAAGTTAAATGATTTAAATTTATGGATTATGTTTAGTATCTATCTGACAAAGAGTCTTGTAAGGATTAGGATCTATTTCTTCACAAAACTTGTTGGCACATAAAGCACAATGATGGAAGATCGATTTTCTAAATTAGAGTGAGAATATGAAGTAAATAGTGTGAAACAAAGTATTCTTCTCAAAGAGGAGCGTTCCAAAAAAAAAAAAGTAGCTGTCAAAATTAGGGCAATTGAATTAAGGAGATTATATATAGAGAGTTCAAAAAAAACGTTTAAAAAATTTAGCCATTGCCGTGGCACTCGAGCGCAGGGCAGGCGCCGGGGTACTGGAATCATGGCTCGAGCAGGTGGCGGCACACAGCAGGCGCGGTGCTCCTAAAATTTAGGAATAGAGAACTACGCAAATACGTTGATGTATCGTTTTGATGAAACACAATCTGATATCGACATATGACTAAATATGATCATGGAATATTTCAACCATAAAAATGTCCATAACCATATCCCCCTTTGGTAATTCCATGATAAAACACAAAGTAAAAAAATACAAGTAATGTATGGGTTTAAATACTATCGAGATAGAACCCATGTACATAAAAATCTATACCTAGTGAGAAATAAAAATAAGACAATAAGTAAACATAAAGATCTACACTAGCATTATTGTGTCGATACTGTGACTGCTACGTCGACACTATAACTGTGTTGCCTGATCAAATATGGTTGGTATAAACAGATATAATATAAGATGATATAATATGGCGGTAGTATTAGACAAAGAAGGCAACATGTATCAACAAAATAAATAAAGACAAGCCAGTAGAAGATATAAAGTCAGCAAGAGAAATACAAGCATTACATAAATCCAAGAAGAACTCCCCCTCACAAAAATAAGAATATCTTCCCCTAATAAAAACAATAATATCTCTTCCTATCAAAAAGAACAAGCATATGATCTCCCCCTATCAAAATAGCAAAAATGGTCTCCCATTTTTGTCACGAAGAGCTAAAGAGAAGGGATCAATCAGTACCAGAAGAATTGCCGAGGGGCTGATGACCATAATGACGCCCCCACTATCGAAGCTCAGTCTCATGTGTAGCCAAGTGGGCATCCATACGCTCAAAGCCAGCAAGAATATGCGACTGCATCTGAGATTGGAAAGTAAAGATCCGCTCTTGCGAGGAATAAAGATGTTTAAAGCAATCGACAAGGTGGGACATCTGGCCCATCAGAGTTGCGGAGAAAAATGTAAAATGCTAATGAGGAGCAAACGGTTCGAGACCCGAGGGGTCAGGGTAGGACGATGCGGAGCCAGATGGTCCATCCTTAGGCTGATAGGTAGGAACCTTAGGAAGAGGCTCATCTAATGGCTCCTGGAGATCCACTGTAAATCAACGAGAATGGGATCGACTTTGAGCAAAGGTGCTGGAGGTGATAGGGCGAACAAGCTGGAGACGAGAAAGATCAAAAAAATGATGACCAAGGTCCACAAGCAGCTGCTGAATGAGGAACCAATAGGAAAGATTATCATCTTTATCGGCGATGAAATAGGAGATAATGTGAGAGATGAAGTGGGACAACAAGTCAATGAGCCAGCCACCCAGCAGAGCATATAGGAATAGGGATTTGTCTAGGGGAATGGACGAAAAGTGAGATATAGGAAAAATATTCATGAATATGATGCGGCTTATGACTAGACGCCTAGGGGAGAGAAGGGAGGTCTTAAAAGATCGCCCATTTTACTCCATGAGGGCACCATGAATGAATGTAGCGACCTCATTTGGATGTGGCCGGGAGAATGGAGGGAAAGGATAGTCAGGATTGGTCATCTGAGGAAGGCTAAGAACTCGTGCAATCACATCCATAATAATTTGGATATGTTCCCCCCGCAAGTAGGTTGAGAAAGAAGTGGAGGAATACTCGTGAATATTAGAATAAAACTCTTGAATAAGAATAAGAGAAGGAGTAATCAAACCGGTGAGGGCCAGCTCCCAACGGTAGTAAGTGAATACAGAAGATATGGAGGGGTCGAGGGAGTCAAGGCATAATTCCCGTTCAAGAGAGAGTTGCCAATGGGACATGTGTGTGGTGAATAAGGCATCAACCTCTGGACTGATAAAACGATCGGGAGCGGAGAGCCCACTCGACCGAATATGTTTGCTGATCGATTTTTGCGCCAAGGATTTTCTCAGAGCCGACATCTGAAAGACACAAAAAAATATTTTAAGAGCACATCCGGATCCTCTTCTTCACAATACCCACGTCGCCAATGAAGGTATAAGGGTAGGAATGTTGAATCGAAAAGAAAGGGTGATAAAAAAATTTGTTAGCACACGAAGTACAATGATAAAAGATCAGTTTTCTCAATTGGAGCGAAAATAATAGAGTAAATAGAGTGAAAGAAGTATTCTTCTCAAAGAGGGGCGCTCCAAAAATGTTGTTGTCAAAATTAGGGCAATTGAATTAAGGAGAATATATATAGAGAGCTCAAAAAATACGTTAAAAAAATTTGGCTATTGCTGTGGCGTTTGAGCGCAACTTGAGCGCAGGCTAATGTACTGAGAGTTTCATAAGAAAACCCTATGTGCGCTTGAGCGAGAAGGAGGTGAACAGCGAGCGGATAGGTACTGGAATTTGAGCTCAAACACGTGGAGAGCACACGGCAGGCGCAGGAGTACTGGAATCATAACTCGAGCGGGTGGCGTGCGCATGGCAGGCGCGGTGCTCCTGGAACCCGAGAATGGATAGCTACATAAATATGTTGATGCAACACTTCGATGAAATACAACCTGATATCAACACATGATTAAATATGGTCACGGAATATATCAATCATAAAAATAACCCTAACAAGGATAATTTTCACCGTATTTTTAAGCAGTGGAACATATTAGGAGAGAGATTAGAGAGAGAAAGATTGAAGAGAGAGGGAAAAAGAGAGAGAAATTAGAGAAAGCTTCCAGGTAGCTCGATTTGCGGCGTTCAAAGTAAGAATTTCGGTATATTAGGTTGAGGCAAGTACACATTCAACTCTCTCTTTTCTTTGCTGTGATTTATTTTTATTTTTTAGAGTATTATTATTTTAATACTCGTCCAAATTAGGATTTTAAAGTAAAAGTATGAAATATTTGCATATTTATCGATCTACCATGATTTTATAATAAAATTTGTC
>JAODPA010127667.1:0-17239 GCA_025585075.1 Nepenthes mirabilis
AATTATTAATTTAAAAATAAATAATTAAGATAGAGAGAATAAATCCATCCATCTCTTTGAGAAATGGAACCTCCACCCAAAGTCGATCCACGGAGCCTTATTTTTACTGTTGTTTCTGACCCATGGCATGCACCACCATAGCGATAGCATAAGAATAATCAGCATATTAGTAGGTAAAGGGCACCCCTCCCTATTCTACTATCCATCCAACTACATTCGTCTATCGAATACTTGCTTTTGTTTTTTTCCCCATCGACTGAATATGGGAATCAAGTTACATTTTCCTAGTAGGGGGTTAACATGATTATTTTCATCCATTCAAATAATTTTGGCCAACAATGTAATTGCTTCTTCTATCTATCCCAATTCAGCTAACTTTACTAGGATGAGGGTGCCTATTATTTTTCGTTTCTTTGGCATACCCTTATTGAACAGATAAAGATGTCGCTTATGCATATAAAATATGCTATATTAGCAAAGGAAATGGAATCTTAATTACATAGAGTTTGTTCTGTTTGTCTTAGACAAGAGAGTAGGATTTCTTGTTGATGAGAAAGGCTTGGAAAAGCCGAAATTAATATAAAATAAAGTGATAGTTCTTTTTTTTTTTTTCTCATCTTTTCTCTCTTGTTAATGTAGAACTATGCACCACTTAATGAAAAATTTCTTACAATAGTGTTAGGGTTGTTTTTAGTTGGCATATTTCATGATCGTATCGGGTTATTCATTTAATCTCTTGTCAGCGCATTTGGTAACTGTAACAATATATCAGCTTGAAAGATTCTCATCCGTGTCATGCTCGAAGGCCGTCATCATCACATCTCGGCATTGCTGTCTCCCTATCTTCCGTTTCGTCCTTCCCTGAGCCCAGCACCTGTTTTCCACCTGAGGCGCCACCAAGGCACCCTGCGCATAATGCACGCCAGAGGCGCCACCGAAGTGCATTTTCTAGAATCGGAGAGCTTAATGCGCACTCGATTTGCGCTCGAGTGCCAGGGCACCAAAACATAGAACCCTGTCCGACGCCTACCACGCGCTCGATCGGCATGGCCTTTTTGTCTCCAATGGCTCTATTTTTTTAAACCCTGTTTTGAGACTTTTATATATTCTTGTCCTATGTTTTGAACCCTAAGACTTCTACAGACTTTTGAGGAGCCTTTTCTCTTGAAAATCCTCTTAGATTTGTACTCCATAAATCAAGAAAACTTTATTTCAGCCATTGTGTTCTGATTGACAAAGTTTTCTCTCAACGTTGTGCTTTCTCTTCTTTCGCTTGATAACTTTCGTGGCAACGTTGGTAGCATGGATATTGGGTTTCAGTGGTATTCAGCAATTTAAGTGGTTCAAGAGGGAAGATTGACGTGAAGATTAGAAGGTGCCTGATTCCGTTGCCGCGGGTAAATCCAAGAAGTTCATTGGTAGGGATTACAAGATAGGAGTAAATTAGCTAAATTAGCGCGTCGTTACCACTCGGTCTGTATGTTGATTTTCATAGTGCATTTCTTCTTTGACCGTTGAAACCCGGAGGATTTTTCTCGATTACCGTGGGTATCAAGTTTTTTCCTTGTTACCAAAAAAATTCTCTTTTTATTAATGTTTATTGCCGTATACTTCTTATGCATGTTATTACTCATATCATTTAGATACAAATGTTCTTTACGTGTATTGAATATTTGAATTTGTACTGCTTCCGTGAATCTTACACGGGGTCAAAACTTTGTTGTGCAATTCAGGACAAAACATCCTTTTTTAATTGGTATCAAAGCCTTACCCTAATCCACGATCCCCAATCTACGTGTATATGAGCGGATCGCTCTCCGTCCCTCCCTTTTTTGATGGGAGTAACTATGCTATTAGAATATTTGTATAAGAGCCTTCTTAAAATCAATGGATGAGCAAGTGTGGGCTAGTACTCAAACGGGGTGGATGCCACTCAAAAGTTTAACCAACGATGAACCAAAAGTTTTATCTTTGTGGTTAAAAGATAATACGACCTTAAGCGATGATGAAGAATAAGATGTTGTAAGATGCACTAAAGATGGACATGTAAAGTATATGGCATTTATGACCTCAATGTTTGAAAATGATGAACGTTCAGAAGAAACTCTTAAGCAATCTAATGACTCCGAGATCAAGTCAGAAGCTGAATTTTCTGACCTTCAGGATGCTTATGACAGATTGTTTAAGGAATGCTTACAAATTAAAAAAAAATTAATGTTTCATTAAAGTATAAATTGATAAAACTTAAAAATGACAGATTAGTTCTTATATCTGAGCTAGACATAAAAAATCAAGAAATTGAAAAGTTAACTAACACATTTACCAAAAGGATCAAGGTACTTGAATCTGATCTCGAAACTGCTCGCAATGATCTGCAATAATGGGTCCAAGCAATTGGATCATATAATCGGTTTGGAAAAATTTAGAGAAAATAAAATTCGGTTGGGTTACTTCAAAAAAGCTTTGAAAGCCCATATTAATCCCAAAACTGTATTTGTTCGAGCTATTTCGGTTCCAAGACAAAGCATGTGACATCTTCCTATAGTGATCAACCATCAAGAGTTTGCCCTCAGGTTTATACCAATTTTTAATGTTTAAAAAGTAGGATAAAACTTGATGTTAATCTCTCTTGGAAGCCACGGTACAACTTTGATGTTAATACTTTGTTTGTCCCAATGTGTCATGGGTGCGGCACTACTGGTTATATTCGTCCCTATTGCCCTGTAACGATTTTTTGAAATAATTTTTAGCAAAATTCAATGATAGAAACTCTTGTTAATCATATTAACCTGTAAAAGATCAAGTGACACTTTTTAAAAAAAATTATAAAATGTGGTAAGAAAATATTGATCAAGAAGAGTGAGCTCCATTACCCTTTGGTCATTCGTGCAAAAAGGGGGAGTAGATTTCTATTCTTCGGACAGATTGCTCCTATTAGGGGGAGTTTGGAAAATTGTCTTTTCAAAGGGGGAGACCATTTTTTCTATTTGGATAGGGGGAGACCACATATGCTTGTTATTTTTGATAGAAGGAGACGGTATTATTTTTATTAGGGGGAGATATTCTTATTTTTGTGAGGGGAGTGTGATGACCCGAGTTCTAAAATATGATAATTATGATATAATTGAATAAATAATGATCAAAAATTATGTTTAGAATGTAGGAAATTGAGTTTGGAAGTAGAAAGAGAAAGTTAGGCCCTATAAGGTATTGGTTTTTAAGTTATGGTTAATATGGGTAGTGAGATTTTAAATTTTTAAAATATGGTAATTATGAGGTAATTAAGTTGAAATAGGTGAATTGTGGTCAAAAGGTATGGGAGGAATCGGATTGAAAAGCTCAAAGATCCAGAATTGGTAAATCGGGAACTAAAGTTGTAAATCGAGAAATGTTAATTCGTAAATAAGATTTTGGACTTTAAATTATGATAATCATGACTTATTAAAGTTATATAATCAAAATTAGGGTTCAATGATGTGAAGAATTTAGTTGGAAGGGTCAAAACGGGTCTCGAATGACGAAAAAACGAAGTTGGCTTGTTGTAGGTTTAATGCGTGCTTGATGTGTGCCCAACCCACGCTCGAGTAGTGCTCGAGCACCACCGGGTCACAAAAAATAGAACCTCCCTCTCAAAGTACGCTCAACTAGCTCTCGAGGCGTGGCGTTATCAGAACGGTGCGCACAATGGTCGCTCAACTGGCGCTCAAGCTCCAGTCGGGGTATTTATATCGCGTGAAGGTTTTCTCCTGTCATTTTTCTGACCATTTCCAAATTTTAGAGAGAGAGGAATGAAGAATCAGAGAGAAAAGGAGGAGATGAAAGCCCACAAGTCCGAATCCATCTGAGGGCTAGTTAAAAAGGTGATAGATCGGAACGATGTAAGTACACTCATACCCTCCTTTTTTTTTATTTTCTTATACTTTCGTCATATTTTCTTCGGGTATCCTCATTTCGATACCCGGTTAGATTTATATTTTGTGATTCCCATACCCTAATCATGCATATATGTAAATTTGGAATCCAAAAATGTAGATTTGATATATTTTTGGATGACGCAAACCCTAACCCTCACAGCTGGACACATGACCTACGAAAATTTGGGGCTTTTGCTTAATATGGGACTAGAATTTGATTATGCAGGACTTGGGTAAGTTAATTTATTGGTTGGGCATCCAAATTTGTGGTTATGTAAGGAAATTCATTTGCGAAGCCGTTAACCTGAGCCCAGACACCGTTTGAGTTTCGATTTGGAGTTAAATGTATAAATTGACTTTGGATTATAATTACTCATGCCTTGGGTTTGATAAATTACCCATTGGATGTTCGAAATTTTGAGAATAAATCAATATATGCATCAGTGCACTATTCATATACACTATTCATGTACACTGTTTACGGGTACTGTTCACCCGAGAATTTTGGATGATATTTTGTATAATTTTTCTATATTTAACTGCTAATCAAATGATATATATGTTTGTATAAGTCCAATTGAATAATTTGGAAGCTCCGATATATGCGTTTGTGAAAGAAATCCGCATTCGAGAGCTCTCAAAGTTAATTTGCTATTCAATGATAAGAATTCCAAATCTTTCTTCTGTTTATGATATTCGTATAAAAATAAAGTTATGAAAAGATTGAAATCTGCAAGCAAGACAATAAGTACATGGATAACTTGAGGGAAATTTGATGAATATGATCTCATTGATGGAGATATCTATGAAAAGAATCTGCTCTGATCTCCCAAATGGAGATATCGGTGAAGAGAATTTGATAGAACCTCCCTAAAAAAGAATTTGTAACCTTGAAACTAGGATCTGCGTTCATATTTTGATGGGTAATGTCCCCAGGCATGTCACTAGTGTGACAGTAGAGACTCAAGGAATTATCCTAGCCACTTGTTATAGCAGGTGATATTAGGAACATGCCTTAGGACGTTATGGTAGTAATCGAGAATAACTCTATCCATAGAGTTATATATGGTCCGCCCTTCTTAGGGCGTTAACTTAGATGGTAGAACTACTATTTTTGGTTTGCTTTCAGAAGGTAATTCTGTTCTGATCCCATGAGAATTGATACTTATGTTCTATTTCTGGCATTGATTGTGTGCGTAATACAATCTATCATCGATTATTCGCTTCATTTAGCTAGTAGGATCCACTAGCCCGAATTCGTAAAGATGAATAAACATGTTTAAGTTATAAAGAAAATAAGAATAAGAAAGAAGTAAATTGCATCCCAAGCATGTCTATTCAAGTTTCGTTTATGTCTTTCTTCTGTTTAATTTTGTTATTATTGTTCAGTACTCTATTATGATGTACTTGTTGAGCTATTACCCACTCTTATTTTTCTTCCTTTCAGATGAGAGTTATGAGCTGATGTCCGATTTGATAGAGCAAGATAGAGTTAAGCTAAAGAGATCGGCTAGATTTCGAGGACTTAAGACTAGAGCATGGATGTTATAATTGAAATGTAAATAGCTTAGTTTATTGTTCTATATGACGATGATGAATGTATCGTTTAGTTTCTGCAGATGATTTTATGGTTTTAATTTACTTCCGCAATATTTATTTGTGATCTTGGATTCTGTTGTGGTTCTAGATGACATTTCTCTTAGGTCCAATATAGTAGTAGATATACTGTATTGTAGCCATGGAAAAAATGACAATTGTGGATCCTGTGTGTAATGTTGTGATTGTGGTCGAATATTGAAGATTGGCTATTTTGTGTGTTTTATAGGTTTATTTATACAAGTATGTATATTTAGAAAAAACTCTACCCGATTTTTAATAGAGTCCCATATTATTTAATTTAGGACATTAGTTTGCTATGTTTATTGGCGGAGGTTATTAGAGGAAAATAACATGTTCTGTCACAAGGAGTGTTATTCATTTTGATGATGCATGTTGTCTTCTCTTTCTATTACTACTGCCATATTATATCATACTGAATTATACTTATTTATACTAACCATGTTTCATTAGGTAACATAGCTATAGTATCGACACGGTAGTCACAGTATCGACCAGCAGTCCTTGTGTAGATTTTTATGTTTACTTGTTCAATTATATCTTTCTTCCAACTAGGTGTAGATTTTTATGTACACGAGTTCTATCTTGGTAGTGTCTAAACCCGTATTTCACTTATATTTTTTTCATTTTATATGTTTTTTCACAGAATTGTTAAAGTAGGAGATTGTTAGGGTTATTTTTAGTTGGCATATTCTGTGATCGTGTTAGGTTGTTTATACAGTTTCTTGTTGGCGCATTCGGTAACTGCAACAATATATCGGCTTGAAAGATTTTCATCCGTGTCATACCCGAAGGCCGTCATCATCGCATCTTAGCATTCCCATCTCCCTATCTTCTGTTCCGTCCTTCCCCGAGCCCTACATCCGTTTTCCGCCCGAGGTGTCACCAAGGTGCCTCGCGCTTGATACGTGCCCAAGGCGCCACCAAGGTACGTTTTTTAGAACCCTATCCGGCGCCCGCCACGCGCTCGAGCGATGCTCGCGCAATGTGGCCCTTTTGTCTCCAACGGCTCTATTTTTTTAAACCCTATTTTGAAACTTCTATATATTTTTGTTCTATGTTTTGAATCCTAAGACTTTTGCAGACTTTTGAGGAGCCCATTCTCTTGAAAATTCTTTTATATTTGTGCTCCATAAATCAAGAAAACTTTATTTCAACCATTGTGCTCTAATTGACAAAGTTTTTTCTCCACATTGTGCTTTCTCTTCTCCCGCTTGATAACCTTCGTGGCGACGTTGATAGCGTGGACATTGGATTCTAGTGGCGCTCGGCAATTCAAGTCGCTCGAGAGAAAATATTGATGTGAAGATTAGAAGGTGTCTAGTCCCGTTATTGGAGACAAATCCAATGGGTTCCTTGGTATGGATCACAATACGGGAGTAAGTTGGCTAAATTAGTGTGTCGTTACTACCTAATTTGTAAGTTGATTTTCATGTTGCATTTCTTCCCTGGCCATTGAAGCTCGGAGGATTTTTTTCGATTACCGTGGTTATCGAGTTTTCTCTTAATTATCAAAAAATTGTCTCTTTTTATTATTATTTATTGTCGTATACTTTTTATGCATGTTATTACTCATATCATTTAGATACAAATATTCTTTACGTGTATTGAATATATAAATTTGTACTGTTTTCGCTAATCTTACACGGGGTCGAAATTTTGTTGTGTAATTTGGGACAAAACGTCATTTTTCAAATAGATTTATCTAATGTGAAATGCCACATTGTTTTAGAAATCTTAGATGACATCTTTGTAAATAATGTCATTCCAAAAATAAAGAGGTGATTACATAATAATTTAGATATCTGTTAGAATATCTGGCAAATAAGATGTCAATATAAGATCAAAATAATATCAATTTTTAATTCATCATGAAATCTCTGGCCTAATTTGTCTTTTGAAAACAAATTCAAAGAAAAAGTCTTGTGTATTGAATTACTCTTTTGTTATATTAAAAAGCCTTATTATAGAAAGATAATTTTTTATAAAGCAGGCTTTTCATTCATTTATTCACCGTCGACATATAAGAAAAATGTTTAATCAACCCTGTAAATCTCAACAGAGCAATACAATTGGAATAACAATTTTATAGCTAGCCCTTCGGACATTTTCCCTATGACCATTTACATATACTATTGCAGCATGCCCCCTTTGGACAATACCACTTTAGCGACATGAGAAGCTAATCCAAAGATTTCATTTTACTATTTTTCTTTCACTTATCAACCACAAAAGCCTTGCAATGGAGTAATCAATCAAAGTCATAATGCATAACAATATGCTTAGAAAGCAGCAGAACAATCAAGATCAGCCCAATTCCACCAAACCAAATATTAAGCCGGCGTGGGCTCTCGAGCATGGAAGATTGATTGTCAAAGAGCCGATTTCTCATCCATCCACATCAATAGAAGGAACTGATTTGTTCTTAAAGAGGAACATCGTCTTAGGAAGGGAGATGGTTGAAGGCAACACCAATAATTTAAAATCATCCTGACTATGCCTCCCTTAGCTCGACAAACCTATGTATTGTAGACTTAGGACTTTCTACATGCTACGTTTCCAAATTTGATCCTATCATTAATAATTAATGAGATTAATTATAAACAAATAATAAACTCAATAATCTATAGATGTGAGTTTCACATCGATATATCGATCGACCAAAATAAAAGTAATATAATCTAATTACAGAACTCGAAATATAACGACATCATGATCTCATATTCTTGAGATCGTATTATTTTTGTACAGTCTTTTTCATCCACTCATGGATACTAAGAAAATCCACACGTGATTAAAGATAGCACAAATGAACTATTACCTAGAAGAACAAGGAATGACCAAGAATGTGTTGGGGGCAACGGGCGGCCTATTTACCAAATTATAGGAACAGTTTTTACCTATTGGCCGGAATAGACGGCCAACTAATAGGGCATAATGAGCACTGTGAAGTGGAGACTAGAAAAGAGAAATGAACACCGAATTTTACGTGGAAAACCCTTATGATTCAAGGAAAAAATCACGGGACACTAAATCCACTAAGAATTACTAAATATGAGAAGATTACAGGAGGCAAAAATAATAACAGAGCAATATAATCAAGATTCTCACACTTGTTTCTTTCACAACTCTCTTTCTTTTTTTTTTCTCTCCTCTATTACACTCTCACTCAATCTTGGCTGGTGGCTTCTCCTTCTTCTTCTTCTGCTTCTACAACACCTTGCTATGTGCCAAGTGTACATATATATACACACGCCCATCACCATAACTCAGTGGTTGGTGCTCAACTTCCAAGGCCCGCCTGCATGTGCATGCCTGGTTCTGCAGCAGGCGGCGTGTGCCTACTTCTACAGGCTCATCAGCCTTTGGAGTCTCGAAAATGATTTCCAATAACCACCCAGAAGAGTAAGTCAACTGTACACCTTTTTTGGTATGACAGTCTTTCAAAACTCTCAAATATGGCATGTTAACTCTATTGTCCGTCACTTTACATTAGCTGGTCAACTACATCGTTGACCGATCGAAGTAGCCCATCCTGCTCCTTCAAAGGACTCACAACTTATGACCGTCAACATATTCATTGGAAGAGTTGATAGAGTTGACCGGAAGAGTTGACTCCGGTCAACGGAGTTAACCGAAATTTCGTCCTTCCAGCACATTCGTGCTCTGATCAAGTCCTACAGACTTCCACACAGAAGTGATCCCAACAAACTTTCTCTCACAATCGTGAGGAAGTTAAGTCCATCATCCCGGCCAGCCTGCAGCATGCCTCATTCTTCCCTTTCGGTAAAATCTTTATCATCATGTCTGCCCCGTTCTCTTTAGTGCTGACCTTATCCAGTGACAGTAGACCATCCTCAAGCATATCTCTTACCCAGTGATATCACACATCAATATACTTTAATCTGAAATAAAAAGAGAAGTTCTTACATAGATAAATGGCACTCTAACTATCACAGAGTACCACGTATCTCTCCTGTTCAATGCCTGACATTTGAACGAACTCCTTTATCCATAACATTTCCTTATAGGCCTCCGTCACTACGATATACTCCGCTTCAGTAGTAGATAGGGCCACACACTTTTATAACTTGGACTGCCAAGAGATTGCACCTCCCGTAAATTTTACCAAGTAACCTGAAGTAGACTTGCGCGAGCCTATGTCGCTAACCATATCAGCATCCGAGTAGCCCACTAGTTGGGCCTCATCGCTTCCAAGATACAGGCACCTCTTGGAAGTTCCTTGAATGTACCTCAAAATTCACTTCACTGCAAACTAGTACTCATTCCCCAAATTGGACAGAAACCGACAAACTATCCCAACAGCATGGGCTATATCCAGTCTAGTGCACACAGAGGCATACATTAGGCTTCCCACAGTTGAGGAGTAGGGAACACCTTTCATATATTTCTTCTCATCATCTGAAGATGGACAATGGTGAGTGCTTAACTTATGGTGATTCACCAATGGTGTGCTCACAGGCTTCGACTTGTCCATGTTGAATCGTTGGAGCACCTTCTTAATATAGCTTTCTTACGACAGCCACAGTTTTTTGCTTTTTAATCACGTATAATTTTGATTCCTAGAATTTGCTTCGCCAATCCAAGGTCCTTCATAGCAATGACCACCCAAGCTGCTCCTTCAGCTCCTTTATCTAAGCACTGTTGCGTCCAATGATCAACATGTTGTCCACGTATAGGAGAAGGATGACAAAATCATTATCAAAAAACCTCTGTACAAATACGCAGTGGTCACGAGTAGTGAGCTAGTATCCTTGATGGGCCATAACTGACTCGAACTTCTTGTACCACTACCGATGAGCTTGCTTCAGACCATACAGACTTTTTCTTAAATGACAGACAAGTTCCTTCCCTTTAGCCTCAAACCCCTCCGGCTATTCCATGTAAATTTCTTCTTCAAGTTCACAATGGAGAAAAGCCGTCCGAACATCCATCTATTCCACTTCAAGGTCCTGGACGGCCGCCAAGCCCAGCACGACTCTTATGGAAGACATTTTTACTACCGGAGCTAAAATTTTATCATAATCAACTCCCTTCCGCTGATCAAAACCTTTCACCACTAGCCTTGCCTTATATCTCGGCTACGTGATGTTTTCAAGAGTCTTTAATCGAAAGACCCACTTGTTCTTTAAAACTCTCTTTCCTTTAGGAAGCTTGACTAGGTCGAATGTGTGATTTTCATGAAGAGAATACATCTCCTCATTCATGGATTCCAGCCACTTCTCCTTATTCTAATCCTCCATAGCCTCTTTATAGGTTCCAAACTCTCTGGCATCAGTGAGCATAACATACTCACTGGGCGACAGACAGACGGACGACCGTCTATTTCGTGAGGATCATCTAACAGGAAGATCCTCGGCCGGTTGAGGAATGACTTCATTCTGACTTTCAGGAGTCATTATTTCTTCGATCGCCTTAGGACCATTGTCCTTATCTTCCAGAGGAACCGGACGGTCAACTTCGACACTTATTTTGTCCGTCTGCTCACTATCACACTTGGCCTTCCTGTCAATATCTTCAATCGTCTCATTTTCAGCGAAGGTTATGTCCCTTGACCGGACCAACCTTCTGATAACTAGATCATAGAACCGGTAGCCCAACTCGTCTTCCCTATAGCCCAGAAAGACGCATTGTATTGTCTTTGGCTTCAACTTTGTCCTTTCGTCTCTTGGAACATGGATAAAAGTTTTACATTCAAACACGCGCAGGTGATCATGAGATGGCTCATTATTTGACCATATCTTCTTCGACACTTCACCCTTCAAGGGTTTACTAGGTGACCTATTTATAATGTAGGCTGCCGTCTTCAGTACTTCGGCTTAGAAGTGTCCGGGGAGCATAGCTTCCGAAAGCATATACCGTACTCTTTTTAGAAGCGTTCGGTTCATCCGCTCAGCCACTCCATTCAATTGTGGCGTCTTTGGAGGCATTTTCTAATACCTAATACCACGTAACCGGTAATAGGCATCAAAGGGTCTCAAGTATTCGCCGCCGTTGTCGCTTCGGACGGCCTTCGGTTTCTTCCCCGTCTGACGTTCCATAAGAGCATGAAATTGCTCAAATACTCCAAGAACCTGGTCCTTGGACTTCAATGGAAAAACCCACAGTTTTCTGGAATAGTCATCAATGAAAGAGACAAAATATTGATCTCCACCGAATGACTTTTCTTTGAATGGTTCACATACATCTATGTGGATGAGCTTAACAGTTCTGCCTTGGGAGCGGACAAATCTCTATGAAACGAGACACTCCTCTGTTTGCCAGCAAAGCAGTGAGGACACATCCTTAATCTGTCCTCCTTTACTTTGGCAATAAGGCCCTTCCTGGCCAGATAATTCAGTCCGCGTTCACTCATGTGGCCCAACCTCCTGTGCCACAAGTCCTCGGTTTCCTTACCGATAGTAGCATTTATATCTGCGGCCATTGCAAACGCCTTCATAATGTACAGGCCGTAGCAGCTCTTTGTTCTCGCCACCACTAAAGAGCCTCTTGCAAGTTTTCACTCACCTTTACAGAAGGTGCTACAATAACTTTCATCATCCAATTGACTTGCTGAGATGATATTAAACCTGATGTCAGGAACATGTCGGACGTCCTTCAATATCAGCTTCGTTCCGTTATTGGTGGTCAGCACAATGTCACCCCTGCTGACAACTTGGGATGTTCCTTCATTCCTCATCCTTATCACTCCAAAGTTCTCTAGAGTGTAAGATGTGAACAACCCCCTTTTTGACGTGGCGTGTAAGGTAGCACCAGAGTCAATCACCCAGCCGGACTCCTCGTCCATTAGGTTTGTCACGTGTTCTTCACATGTCACCAAGAGGTCGTCTCCTGTGACCACTGAGACGGAGGACTTGTCCCCACTATGTCCCTTTTCTCCTTTCTCCTTTTTGGCGTTCTCACGCTTCTATTTGAAGCACTGCTTCTTGATATGGCCCCTTTTTTCACAATGATGGCATTCAAGGTTTTGGTACCTTGATCGTGATTTACTCCATCCCTTCTCTCCAGGCTTCTGGCTTCAATCTTTGCTTCGTCTCCTGGACTCAGTCACAAGTACTTCACTATTGGAAGACGTCGAAGCCCCTTATGATCGCCTTGCCTCATTCATGAGTAGGGAGGCGATGACCTTGTCTAGTTTGAGAGTGTCTTTTTCAAACAATAACGTGGTGATAATATAATCATAAGAAGCTAGCAGAGAGGCCAGCAACACCAATGCCTTATCCTCCTCCTTGATTACCTCATCAATGGCAAATATTTGAGTCACAATCCGATTGAAGTCGTCCAAATGCTTCTCAAAGCTGCCACCTTCTGACAACCGTAGGCCATAGAACTGTTTCTTAATATGCAGCCTGATTGTCAAGGATTTGGACTTGTATCGACTTTCAAACTTCTCCCACACCTCTGCCGGATCAGTCAAGTCAAGGACCTCCTAGAGCGTGTTGTCCGCTAGACACAGTTTAATAGTACAATATGCAAGATCTCGTTTATCTTCCAGTCCTCCTCTGATAAGCTGTCCGGCTTATCTTCCTTCTTCCTCAGTGCTTTAAGTGTTCCTTCTCTCGTTAAGATATTCTTCACCCTCTCCTGCCAGAGGATGAAATTGCCCTATCCATTGAACTGTTCTACACTAAATGGCAAGCTCTTTGAGGATGATGGCGCCATTCAAATGGAGTTGTCAACTAGTCTCTGATACCACTTGTAAGCATGCAATGGGCAACCTATTTACCAAATTATAGGAACAGTTTTTACCTGTTAGCCGGAATAGATGGCCAACTAATATGGTATAATGAGCACTATGAAGTAGAGAATAAAGAAGAGAGTAGAGAATAGACACAGTTTAATAGTATAATTTGCAAGATCTCGTTTATCTTGCCAGTCCTCCTCTGATAAGCTGTTCTACTTATCTTCCTTCTTCCTCAGTGTTTTAATTGTTCCTTCTCTCGTTAAGATGTTCTTCACCCTCTCCTGCCAGAGGATAAAGTTGCCCTATCCATTGAACTGCTCTATACTGAATGGCAAGCTCTTTGAGGATGATGACGCCATTCATATGGAGTTGTCAACTAGTCTCTGATACCACTTATTGGCGTGCAATGGGCAGCCTATTTACCAAATTATAGGAACAATTTTTACCTGTTAGTCGGAATGGACGGCCAACTAATAGGGCACAATGAGCACTGTGAAGTGGAGAATAGATAAGAGAAATGAACACCGAATTTTATGTGGAAAACCCTTATGATTCAAGGAAAAAATTACGGGACACTAAATCTACTAAGAATTACTAAATATGAGAAGATTACAGGAGACAAAAATAATAACAGAGCATTATAATCAAGATTCTCACACTTGTTTCTTTCACATCTCTCTTTCTTTTTCTTTCTCTCCTCTGTTACACTCTCACTCAATATTGGCAGGTGGCTTCTCCTTCTTCTTCTTCTGCTTCTATAGCACCTTGCTAGGTGTCAAGTGTACATACATATACACACGTCCATTACCATAGCTCAGTGGTTAGTGCTCAACTTCTAAGGCCTGCCTGCATGCGCATGCCTAGTCCTACAGCAGGCGACGCGTGCCTACTTTTGCAGGCTGATTAGCCTTTGAAGTCTCGAGAATGACTTCCAACAACCACCCAGAAGAGTAGGTCAACTATACACCTTTTTGGGTATGACAGTCTTTTGAAACTCCCAAATATGGGAGGTCAACTCTATTGTCCGTCGTTTCACATTAGCCGGTCAACCATATCATTGACTGGTTGAAATAGCCCGTCCCGCTCCTTCAAACTACTCACAACTTATGACGGTCAACATATTGACCAGAAGAGTTGATCAAAAAAGTTAACTCCGGTCAATTCCGTTGACTAGAATAGTTGACTCCGGTCAACAAAATTGACCGAAATTTCTTCCTTCCAGCACATTCGTGCTCTGATCAAGTCCTACGAATTTTCACACGGGAGTGATCCCAACAGAATGTACAAAATATTCACTCGTAGTACCTCACTGGGCCTACTATTGCACGCTATGTCATATGGCCCATAAAATGATACCAAGTCTATAACCTAGATACCAAGTCTATATCTAGATTGAAACTCACTTAAGTCCTTTATTATTCGAGTGCCTGCTTGCAGGTTAATCCACACGCTAGCTTGTGAGACTTTATTGAATATTAACGACTTATCATCTTATCACTCTCACTACTAAGGTTGTAAAAAGATAAAATACATTTTATTTTATAATGTCGAATGGAATCCGTGAAATATCAGTTTTGTCTAAAAATTGTCCCAGCACCCGAGAGCTGGCCTAACGCCACTAAAGTGCTGAATTTTCAGCTCAGAGAAGGAAATTGAGAGATATACGATTATATTCAAACAATAAGGCATCAAAAAAAAAAAAAACTTCAAATTAATAGAATCCAAATCTAAATCAGAATTCACAAATTAGATACAAATTCATTAATAAATACATACACTAACCTGGCAATTCTTTCATGGGATACACTCCCCTACCAGAAGTGCTCATTACTCAATAAAATAACCGAGTGTGACTGTCCACTACCAGATCCACTCCCATGAACCCTTAAGAGTTCCTTGAATATGCCACCAATGCTGAGCTAGCCACCTATGCAAGCAAACTCCACACCCATAAGTCTACTCTTAACACTCATTTGTTACAAGATTAATCCTAAGTTACTCGGCTCACCAATCCCATCTTAGATGTCGTGTGTTATTTTCAAGTACCCATGACCCACTAATAGAACCCAGTTCTTTCAAAAGCTGACATGATTACCACCAATTATCCTCTAATAATATGGCCCAAAGTAATAAATCAAATTACACTCTAAAATGTTAAAATTAGGGCAAAACAATAAAAATTCTAAGCCCGCCAAAAATATTGATATTTGAAATTATAATCGAAACATCCAAAATGTTAAATAACTTATCAGCCCTTAACTCTTACCACGATCTTATGGCGAGGATCCTTACTTTTGTCCTTTTTCTCTCTGGGAACTTGATTCAAAATGAGTGAAGAAAGGACATAACTCGAAAATACAAGCACCACAATAACATACCTTAATCTTTCTCATGTTTGTGATGTGTCAAATTAGGGCAGATCAATAACCTCAATTAGGATCCACTTTTAAGCCATATCGCTGCATAATTGGCTACCAAAAAGGAAACGGCAAAATCTTAGCCACAAGGCAACTCATAAGCAAAATGTCTATTGGTCGCTTTAGCTAAAACTCTCGTATAACTCACGCAGAGCATTCTGCCACTTATTTAGTTGAGCAAAATCACGTGAAAAAATTAGCAAACCACTGAGTAGCTTAAGTGAAAACTTACATGAAAGTCACACGAGACCTCTAGATAATTTTAAACTCAAGCAAATCTCAAACGAAATATTTTTGACAAACATTGCTCGAGCAAAACTCGTGCAAACATAAAGAGGAAGGACTTTGGAATTGCCTAGCTCAAATAAACCTCAACCCTCATACAAAAATTTCTAAAATGGCATAACTTGAGCCAAATTTCCTTCACAAATTCAGCTTGAGCATTCTTCAAGCAAACTTTCACCAAAACTCCTAAAAATTTTAGATAAGCACAGAAGAGTTTTGAAACATATATTACACATAAATCAAGCATATATTAATGATAATAGGCAATTAGATACTATAATTGCATAATCGTTTATGGGTAGTGATTGTTAGACTTTTGGACACTCCCTTATAGGTGCCATAATAAACGAATAGTTATAAGGAGGATGCACAATGTTTCTGTGAGGGTTGACCAAAGGTTGGTCAAAGGTCATCTAAATAGTAACAGATGTTGAAAGATTGAACGACATTCTTGTGAGAGTTGGTTGAGGATTAATCAAAGGTCAGCATAGTGGCGCACAATAAGAGTCTGATTCACGCATGTGTGCTGATTCTAGATTGGAAGGTTCTTGAGAGGCATCTAAGAGGCACACGTGTATATTGGCAGAATGGGGCCGGCCTAATGTGCACCATAGGGGGCACTCCTACGACGATTACATTAGGCTCGAGTGTGACGTATGCCCAACGGACACTTGAGTGCCGTTCCTGATATAAAATTACACCTGATGCAATTTTAGTTCATTTGAAATTATTTCTTACACAGAGAGTGCCTCACAGAGAGGAAAAAAAAAGAGAGAAGAGAAATATGTTCAGTATCTGATTGATATCCAATTTGAGTTCTATTCTTTGTCAAAGTCGAATACGTTGTTCTATAGTAGATTTCTAGGACCTATTAGGTATATATTTAGATTGACGACAGTATATTGTGAGTATGGCTTGGGTAGCGCATTCAAAGAAGAGTAGTACTTCATATCCAGTATGAGTTACTTGCGGGTTTCCTATATACCCTAACCATTGATTGGCTTGAGTGGAACGCTCGTATGTAAGCAAGTGCCTATCCTCGCCTTATTCCGCCTTTTCACTTTTCAACAAAGACCTAGAAAAGCCTCAATCAAGGGGAGGAACGAAGGAACGAGACTGAATAGGAGAGGGACGGAGTCAATGAAGGGAGAGGGACTGCTGATATTGCTACTGTTATTTATCGTTGTATTTTTTTCTTATGAATTGTTAAGTGTGTTGAGAGGTTTATAATTAATTATTTTCACTCGAGATTATAGGTAAGAGATTTCAGAGGGGTAATTTATAACAAGTGCTATTATTAT
>JAODPA010127678.1:0-17237 GCA_025585075.1 Nepenthes mirabilis
ACTATATTAAATTTATCATTATAAAATTTAGGTTAAAATATCGGGGTATTACAATATGTGAGTGGTTGCCTTCGGCATAAGTGGGAAAAATGTCCATGATCAAAGTACTCCACCTGTAGTTTAAAATTCGCAATTGAGATCTCTACTTTGAGAATTTATAAGTGTTGCTCTTAGAGATAGTCCCTATTTAAGTGATTCTTAAGGTTTGAGAAGTTGTTTCGTGTACAAGAAATGATCACACGGCAGTGCAAGTGGGTAAATCTGCTTGTGGATTGTGAAGATAAATTTTGGTGTCTTTTCAGGTAGGCGAATATTAGTGCCGATAATTCAATGTTGAGAGTCCTTAGATTTGATATGTCTTTAATGCTTCATAGGAAATGTTGTAGGGTGAACCGCGAGTAGGTTACAACATCTGACCAAATGAGATTTTATGCTTTTGATTTGGGAGATAGAATTGTATTCGAAGTATTGCAACTATGAAATTGTGGGACGGGAAGTCCCTATGATCTTGTTTTGGGATTGTTAGAATAGCAAAAATTTTGGGTATTTGAATGATAAATTGTTAAGAAATTTTGGTTTTGTGGTTTGGTGGTAACTTGAGGCTGTACTAAATTTTGGGATAATTACTTCAATCATGCTTCCTATGTTGATTGTAATCTTAAGATTATGGGTTTTGCTTTAGATATATCGATGTCTTTGAAATTTTCTTGGATCTATAGTTGCTATGTAACCTAAGTGTCTGATATGAATCAATGGATAAAACTTACAAGTTGAATTTAGTGTGCAAGTAAATGGCCAATCAGAGCAGCACAGCGGTAGCGTATGGTCCATGGGCCAGAGATTTCAGAATAAGATTGAGGATCCAAGTGAATGATCATTTTTTAGGCTTAGGATGAACTAAAATAGAAGTTCATTAGTTCGCTCGGGGTTTTAAATTAAGTTGAGAAAATAGTCAGTAAATTTGGGTTGCCTTCAAATTTAGTAGATTACCATAAAATCTCTCATGTATCAATGATTAAGGAAGTAAGTACGTAATCGGACTAAGTCGTTGTGGGAAATTAGGAATGTCTTATGATAAGGTTTTAACATAGATTTGGATACGAAATATAAAATATTGGGGATTCGGATGATTTATTTAGATAAGGCCCTTTTGGATAAGTCATTTGATCAAGGATATGATATAGGATCACGAAGAAGGAATTCTGAAAGGATTTTTTTCTCGATTGTTGAATTTTAAGGTTCGTTAAATTTTGAAGATGAAATTTTTATAAGTGGAGAAGAGTTGTAAGATACCAATTCTAAAAATATGGTAGTTAGGAGTAATTAAGTTAATATAAATGAATCGAGGTCAAAAAACATGGGAGAAATTAGATTGAAAAGCCCAAAAACTTAGAATTGGCAAAATCAGGAATCGGTGTTATAAACCTTGAAAAGTTAATCCATAAATAAGAGTTTTAAATTATAATAATCGTGACTTGTTAAACTAATATAATCAAAATTAGAATTCAATGATGTAAAAAATTGTGTTAGAATGGTCAAAATGGATCCCAAATGACGTGTGCGCGAAGCAGGCTCACTATATGCCTGACCCAAGCCTACCCCGTGCCCGACCCATGACCAAGGAATGCCCAAGTAGCACCTGGGGTGCATGTTGACAAAATCGTGCACTCAATGCATGCCCGATGTGCCCTCAAGGGCTGGCCCAGGATATAAAGAGCCGCGAGGGTTTCATTCAACTCATTTTCGGCCTCTATGCACACAAAGGGAGAGAGAGAGCACAAAGAGAAGAGAGAGGAAGAAGAATCTGAGGTTTCAGGATTCGATTCCGAGCTAGAGTTAGTTAGAAAGACGATAGATGGGGTTGAGGCAAGTGTACCCATACTCTCCTCTTTCATTTCTTTACACTTTTGTTCCGTTTTCTTTAGGTATCCTCATTTCGATATCCGATTAAATTTATATTTTGTGTTACCCACGACTTGAGCATGCGCATATGTTGATTTCATACCCGATTTCGTAGTTTTGATCGGTTTTCGAACGTGGAACCCTAACACTGTGCCTGAATGATTTTACCCATTTATTTCAGGACTTTTGTAGAAATTGGCTCTAAAATATGATTACCCTTACCTTGAACATGTTAATTCATCGATTGGGTGTCCAATTTGGTAGTTTTATGCGATTTTGTGCACTTGGAAATCCTAACCCGTGCCCTCTTGGATTTTTACCCGAATTAATTATAATTTATACATGATTTAGTTTTATAAATTCATAACCCTAGCTTTATGTATGTCGGTACTCCGTATATTTGGTATTTATGTACATATATTTTATATATGTTAATTTTATGTATTCTGAAAATATTATCAAACATAAATAGTGATATTTAACCGCATGTACGTTAATTATGTTATCTTGTATATGCTCTGAAAATTATGTTACATACATTTGTGAAGGTATTTATTGTCTGAAAGTTCTAAAGTTATATCTGGCTCACGGTGGTAAGAATTTATTATATGTTCCAAGTTTTATGATAATTTATGTATGTATTATGGATATGTTAATTTTGTATATTTCAAAAATCATGTCATGAATCATTTGTGAAAGAATTATTGTTCGGAAGCTTTAAAATTCTATTTGGCTTAATGTGAAAAAAATTTTCTAATTCTTTTAAGTTTCAAAGGAAATTATGCATGAAATTAAGAATACGTAAGGATTTAAGCTCACGAGGAATATGAAAAACATGCATCTGAATACGCTTATGGAAAAAGAAATTTTGGAGGAATACTCTATAATTAAGTGATGAACTGGTAGATTATTCTCCAACAGAGTGGGAATGAAGAATTTTGGGTTTAAGAGAAAAATTTTCTAAAAAAATAAAGAACTAAGAAGTTAGACCAATAATTGTTCCGCAGATAGTATATTTTGGTATATCTTAATAAATTATAGTGGAAGGTCGTTATTTATTTTGGTGGCGCATATGGCTATTGGCCTCGTTTATAGCGATTATATGTAGACGGCCTGCCTCTGAGTCTTGAATAGGACACGATGTCTTTTAATTGTGTAGAAGCAAACATAATTCAGGTTACAACCAACTATTCCATTAGTCAGTAAGGCCTACTAGTCCTACTAACCAACAAAATAAGTTTTTGGTATAATTTGATGATTATGAAAAAAAAGGAAATGAACTAAAAAAATTTGGAATGAATTATGAAAGTATGCTTTTCTAAATCATGTTTTGTAATCTCATATGTATCTCTGTTCCCTCCTATCTACATTATTATGATTTTGATTATAAAGTTTGCATGTTCCTTATTATATATGTTCCTTGCGGAGTATTTGGTACACCCTTACTGCTTCTTTCCTGAGATAAGTATGAGTTGCACCCAATGAGGCAATGTGGAGAATTTGAGTCGACTAGGCTTAAAGACGTGGAAGATGACCTTGTGCGTGGAAGATGACCTTGTGGACTTAGTTTTGCAATTTTGTAAATCTCTAATAGAGTATTTTGTATATTTTAAGATAGAATTGTATACCGACGTGCGTGATGATGATGATGATGCAAATATAGTTTAGTTTCTACTATTTTTGATGGATGTATATACTTTCGCAGGTTATTACGATTTGTTTTTGGTACCTAACAGTATCTTATCTAAGCCGATATCATACTGGAGTTATGACGTTAGTGCCACATATGATTTTATGGCTTGTGGATTTGTGTTTTGAAATTGTGGATGTATGTATGTTTGTTGTACAGGTTGTATTAAGTCGACGACTGTATTATAGTCGGGACTCTATCAAAATTTCTGTTGAAAATATGATACGTAACAGAATCTGATCGTCAGCTCAATACGATATTACAACTGTACGAAATAGCAATAATTTCCATGGATCTTATTCTCCATAGTGAACCAAACGTCGCATATTTACACCCCAACAGTCGGGTAAGAACCATGAGGTTACCTGATATTCATGGTAACCTCACTACCCCTACAGTCCTCCCAGAGGCTGTATCCGTAGCAAGTTCATACTATCTCCGATACCCCTCACCAATGCTATCCATAATATCATCTTCTACTATGACGGAACGAGTTTTTTTTTTCCTCAGTTAATTTCGCCCTTCAGAACAGTAACAGAAGCCCAAAACTGTGCCACAGGTCGATTCGGCGGAGTTAACAGATGCTTGTAATTCGGTTGATGTGGAGTGTAAGGAATTATGCTCTGCCCATGCTGATTCCCAGGGTGTTATTCCGGTTCCTGAGCTGGTTGTGGTTGAGGCAGGCTCTAAAGGAATTACTGCTGATGTTGGTGGAGGTGCTCAGAGATCTTGTGGTGTAGGCGTAGACTCTCTCTGCCCTCTTGATGCCCTGGATGGGGCTAAGAGTGCTCTAGGTCCTGTGTTGAGTGATGGCCAGTATAAGGATCATTCTGCTGGAGTCTGTTTTAAACTAGGTGTCGACATTTCAACTCCGGACTCAATAGTGAGGATCTGCCACAAATACTCCCTGGGTGACCCAGGCGGTATTGGGTGCGAGAAGGATTTCCTAGATGGTAGTCATTTGGGTGAGGCATTGGTTACTACCCAGGCTATTAAGAACGTGGGCCAGATGGCTAGGTGTTCAGAGGTGAATGCCTTGGCTGTAATGGCCGAATCAGTAACTGAATGTGCACAGATAGTGGGGGCAGTCGGGTCTAGGGATCCTGATCACCCCATGTTGGATGTGGTTGCTCCGCTTGTAGGCGCCCATGTTGCTGGCTCCCTCCCAGGATCCCCTGCTGACCTGCCTGTTCTCCAGGTTTTGGGTCCGTCGGTTGAGGCTAAAGATCTCACTCCCGAATCTATCCAGCGGATCTCGCGAAAATATTTATTGGTTGATTCTGGTCATGCTGGGAGCGATGTGGAAGTTAATAGCAAGATTTGTGCGTTGGATGTGTCCCCGGAGATGCCGGTCACCTCATATTTGCCCTCCCTTCGGGAGTTGGGGGAATTGCAACATAAAGAATGGAAGAGGACAAAGGCCCGTAGATGCAGAATATCCAAAAGGGCTAATAATGCTTATGCTAGCCCTTTGCCTTGCGAAGGTGTTGGAGGAGTTATAGGATGCTGAGGATGCCTTTCTTGCCGTTTCTGATGCTGGCATTTGTTGCTCACTATGGTTGAGGACGGATGCTATTGCTGAACACACGCCCTGTGACGGAGTGCAAATGACCCTTAGCTGGGTGGTTAGTATTGCTGATGCTGCAACTCTGTGTTAGGGTGTCTATTCTGGTAATGTTGTTTCATTTCCTCTCTGGCTAGTTACTGCTGCTGGATGCAAATTTTTGATGCTGCAAACCTGGGATTTTCTAGGCTCCAGTTGACATTTGGTCTTGGAGTGTAATTAAAATGATGATGCCTTAGGTGTGTAATTAAACTGCTGAACTGCTGCAGTAGGCCATACTCAGTATGCAGCAGGCCCTGTTGCTGGGGTGCAGTTGGTTTCTATTTTGTGTCGAAGGGTAGGGCTTCGTTCCTTGGTGGCCGGAGCGTGTTTTGCTCTCATTGGTCGGAGTGGTTTTGTTCCTTATCCGGAGTACTTTTGTTCTTTTTTCCGAAAGTGCATTTGGTTGGGATGGATTTGTCCCCCTTTCTGGAGCTGAATTTCCTCTTATAGGTGCCTTTACCTCAATAGACGGAATCCTTTGGACGGAGAGCGAATTCCTTTGGACGGAGTGCACATTCTCAGGAAAAGACGAAGTGCCTTTTCAAGGCGGAGCACTTTTATTATGCAGGCGGAGCTCTTTTCATTTTTTGTCGTTTACTTGAACGATTCCAGAGTGGACTTGGTGTGTTCAGGCCGGAGCTAACTTTGGCGGAGTGGTTTGTTTTTTGGTCAGACCGGAGTGCCTTAAGTGTAAATTGGACGGAGTTGCGTCCAAGTGAGACGGAGTTGGTATCAAAGAGGCCGAACTGCCTTTTGTATCCCTTATGGACAGAGTGGCTTGGTGCGGTCAAGCCGGAGTTATGTTGTGTGTTGCATACTGACGTGGATGGAGCTAGCAGTGACGTTCCAACTCTCCTTTTTATGAAGGAAATTCTTTTTTTGTCGCTTCGGTTGTACGTTGTACTTCTAGAGGTTTTAATGCATCTAATATATCATTTGCTCGGGTATGCCCTAGCGTTTGATGTTTTAAATCCAAGTCAAAATACTTGGAGATAAAACATGTATTTTATAATTTTTTCTCTCGTTAATCCAATATACTTACTTACCAAAAAAAAAAAACAGAAGCCCAAAACTTACTTCAAGTTCTAGAAAAAAACAGGTAGATTTTCCCCTAAAATTGGGCTAAATTGAAAATATGAACCTGTATAAAACCAGTATATGAACCAGTATAAGTACACAACTACCTAAAAATATCACAATTTTTCTACAACAGGCTTTCATAGGACCACAGGTACCATCCATGGCATTAATTCCACAATGATATCTACTATAATAATAGTTTATTAGTGAGGTGCCATCTAGGACCTGTACAGAAACCAAAGGGTACATAGCAAAAGCAGAATTATAAACTTACAAAAGCATAGTTTCCTGTTCATTACATCCAACTAATTCTCTTTGGTGACTCCAAAATGTTTCGGATCCTCAAAAGTCTTCAGAATAAACTTTAAGTCATTCTTTCTAGTCCGGTACAAACTCTATGCTCTCATCTGGAGGAAAAAAATAGTAAAACAGTGAGTCGAAACCCAACAAGGTACATGCAGATATGTAGTAAATCAGTTATACAGAACAGTTGTGAAACTATGTAGAAACAGAACGGTTATGCAGAAGAGAACATAGAAAATAGAGAAAGCATAATTTGATGATAATTAAACTCAGAAATTAGAGATTAGTGCAATTCAGAAAGTAGAATCAGAAAGCAAAATTAGAAAGTAGAGTCAGAAAGCAAAATCAGAAAGTAGAGTTAGAAACTTTCTCTTTTATATCAATACAAAGTAAAATTCGATACAGAACAGAACAGTAACGGACCTTGCCAGTAGACCCTAATAGCTGAGGGGGCGAATAATTGAAAATAAACTGTGTTCACTACATATAATCAAAGGCTAAAAACAGAAACAGGAGATCCCTTCCCATAGGATCAGTACCGGTGTGCCTTCCGAAGGTAGGCCAGGTTCAGAATCTTTTCTCCTGATGGTAACGCCTCGAGGAAAGGGCGGACCATGCATAACTCCAGGGACAGAGTTATCATCGATTACAACCGTAACGTTCTAAGGCATGCCGGAGAACCTAACTTGACTGAAATAAGTCTTGGGTCTTAAATAACAGTGTCAGAAATAACTTTTTAATTGAAAACCCTCTTTCGTTTCAAAGTTTCACAATTACCCTTCAATTAATTTCAGAATATTCAGAAATAGTTCATAACCTTTCAGATTTATTTCAGAACAGACAAAAACAGTTAGAAACCCTTCAAAATTGATTCAGAATATATAGTAACGGTCTAAAAATCCTTCAATTTTACTTCAGAAGTGCATAGTAATTTTATTGGTATAAGTTCGTGTAAAATTTTTAAAAATAAATTATACCGGGAGCTTCATTGCGGTGCCAATTAACTTTTATATAACAGAAGTTACAGTTAAAAATCATTAAATCCCCTTTATTTTGCATACCCTGGGTTTCGCCAAAACTTCCTGACTCAAATCGAACACAAAACATGTGTTTATTCGTGAAATCAACGCCATAAATCCAAATACATATACTAAATCATACAATCTAACCAAAAATCTGTAATATTTTCGAGTTAGGGTTTCACCACATGCTTCCGGAACCAAATCAAACATTAATTACATGCTTGTTCATGAAATCGAAGCCAAATCTTACAATACACATGAGTAAACACGAAATCTAACCGAACAATTAACGGAAACATGCTTCGTTTGCTTTAAACATGCAATAATAAAATTTTAGAATATTTTCATTAATTTTGAAACAAGAGAAAGCGGTAAAAGCAAAAAACAACATCCGAAGTAGACTTGCCTGAGCCTGATCTACCGTTATTTTTACCCGGAGTGGATCGGAACGAGTGATTTTCCTTTTTTTCTCTTCTCTTCTCCCCCCTTTTCCTTCGTGCTGCTGCTGCTCTCCCTTCTCTCTTTCCTCCTTCCCTTTATAATAAAAACGAAATCAGAACGCGGGGCAAAAGTTACAACCGCGCTCGAGCGCATGGCGAGTGCGCGGCAAGCATGCTGCATTTCTGCCAGTGCCCGCTCGAGCGTGCCAGGGCGCATGGCATGCGGGCCGATCTGCTAGCGCCCGGTCGAGCACACTGGGGCGCACGGCATGTGGGCCAGTTTGGGATTTTGTACTCGCTACCGCGCCTCGGGCGCACTGCAAGCGCAGACCTGCTGCTTACTGAACTCGGATATTTTTTAACTTTTTACTTCCAACCCTCATTTTTCAATGCATGTTTAGCCTCTTATAGATTATGATCATTTTAATTACTCTCAAATTATCATGTTTTTGGGTCCAGGACATCACACTCTCCCCCACTTAAAGAAATTTTATTCTCAAAATTAAACAAAGTTATATACCTCAAGAAAACAAGTGGGGATATTTGCTTCAGATCTCCTCTTCGTGCTCCCAAGTGGCCTCCTCCGGTGAATGATTTCTCCAAAGTACCTTCACCAAGGGAATGGTTTTTGTACGTAACCTCTGATCCTTTCGATCCAGAATTTATAGCGGCTCCTCGACATAAGATAAATCATTGTCGATAGTTAAGGATCCGTAGTCAATCAGGTGTGTAGGATCATGGACGTACTTTCGAAGTATCGATATATGAAATACATCGTGTACGCCCGTCAAACTAGGTGGTAACGCTAATTTGTAGGCTACCTCCCCGATCCTTTCCAGAATCTCAAAAGGACCAATGAACCATGGTTTTAGTTTTTCCTTCACTCCAAACTGGAATGTTTCCTTGGACAGTGAGACTTTTAAAAAAATAAGGTCTCCTATTTTAAAGCTCAATTTTGTCCTCCTCCTATCTGCATAACCTTTCTATCTATTTTGAGCAACCTTCAGGTTATCATGGATAAGTTTAATTTTTTCTATTGTTTCCTTCACAATCTCAGGGTCCAAAATCCTTTTATCTCCAGTCTCCTCCCAATGAATCGGTGATCTGTATTTCCTCCCATTCAAAGCCTCAAAAGGTGTCATGTCGATATTAGTCTAATAACTGTTATTATAAGTAAATTTAACCAGCGCCAAATAAGTGTCCCAAGTTCATTTCATCTCTAATATAGAGGCCCTCAACATATCCTCAAGAATTTAAATGGTATGCTCATATTAGCCATCAATTTGGGAGTAATACGCAGTACTAAATTTTAACTCTGTCCCCAATTTTCTATGCAAACTTTTCCAAAATCTCGAGACAAAATGGGGATCTCTATTAGATACAATGGAGGCAGGAACTCCATAAAGCCTCACGATCTTGTTCACATATAATTAAGCTAGTTTATCCCGCGAATAGGTAGTCCGGATCGCCAAGAAGTGGGCTGCTTTTGTCAGTCGATTAACTATAACCCAAATGGCGTCATGATTCTTAGGAGTCCTCGGTAAACCCAATACAATATCCATAGTAATATCTTCTAATTTTCAGTTTGGGATCGACATAAGCTGTAACAATCCAGAAGGCTTCCACCTCTCACATTTCAGTTACTGACATATCAGGCATTTCTTCACATAAGTCATAATATCTCTTTTTATGTTCCTCTACCATAAAGTTTTTTTCAAATCTTGATATATTTTATTCGTCCTAGGGTGAATCATATACCGGGACTGGTGAGCTTCCTTCAAAATCTTCTTATTCAATTATCTGTCGTCTGGTACACATAACCGGTCTCTAAATCTCAACACTTCATTAGTTCAGATATTAAAATCAACTCGAGATTTCTTATTCGGATCACTTACAACATCCACAAGGAACGAATCATTTACATGCTTCTCTTTAACTTCACTGACTACTTCCGATTGGATTTGAAGATACGACAGGAGCATTCTATCACCTTTAGTGTAACGTTGGATATCACATTATTTTAGATAATCCAATATTTCCATCTGCTTGATTATAGTCACATACCCCGATTGGTGACTTAATACATCCGCAACCACATTGGCCTTCCCTGGTTTATACTGTATCTCACAGTTATAATCCTCTAAGAAATCAAGCCATCTCCTTTGCCTCAAGTTAAGTTTCTTTTATGAAGACAGGTACTTTAAATTTTTATGATTAGAATACACAAGAAATTTTTCACCATACAAATAATGTCTCCAAATTTTCAAGGCAAAAATAACAACAGCAAGCTCCAGATCATGGGTAGGGTAGTTCTTCTCATGCACTTTCAGTTGCCTAGATCCATAAGCTACAACTTTACCGTACTACATCAATACACATCCTAAACCTACCTTAGAGGCGTCACAATACACCTCAAAGCCTCCCAAACCCTCTGGAATAACCAATATTGGAGCGGTAGTCAAGCGATCATTTAGCTCCTGAAAGCTCAGATCACACTTCTCAGTCCATACAAACTTAGCCTCCTTCTTCAACAATTGAGTCAGAGGCATAGCAATTTGTGAGAAATTTTCTATAAAGTGCCTGTAATAACCCACCATATCTAGAAAGCTCTTACCCCAGTCACAGAAACCGACCTACTCCAGTTTGTAACGGCATCTACCTTCTTTGGATCCACAGAAATACCACCATCAGAAATTATGTACCTCAAAAACATCACTTTCTCTAGCCAGAATTCACATTTACTCAGCATAGCATACAATTTTTTCTCACAAAACACTTGAAGTACTATCCTTAAATAAATTTCGTGTTCCTCATAATCCTTTGAATAAATCAGGATATCATCAATAAATACCACAATAAATTTATCAAGATATGGCCTGAACACCCTATTCATCATATCCATAAAAGCAGTTGGAGTATTCGTAAGGCCAAAAGGTATAACAAGGAACTCGTAATGACCATAATGTGTCCAAAAGCAGTCTTAGCCACGTCTTCTGACTTAATTCTCAATTGATAATAATCGGACCTCAAATCAATCTTCGAAAACACCTGAGATCCTTGCAATTGATCAAATAGATCATCAATATGCGGCAGAGGATATTTATTCTTAATCGTGATTTTATTCAACTCACGATAATCAACACACAGCCGCAAAGACCCATTTTTTTTCCTCATAAATAATACCGGTGCACCCCAAGGTGATACACTCGATCTAATAAAACCCTTGTCTAACAGCTCTTGTAATTACAATTTCAACTCCTTCAATTCAGTTGAAGCCATACGATAAAGGGCCTTAGAAACTGGACTAACACAAAAAATAATAGCAATTTCAAAATCAATCTCCCGGTATGGAGGTAATTCAGGTAACTCCTCTGAAAATACATTCTTAAATTCACAGATAACCAGGATGTCCTTAGCCGGTACACTATGACTCCCAGTAGTGCAGGTATATGCCAAGTAAGCTTTACATCTACTTTTCATCAAATGCTTAGCTTGTAAAATAGAGATTAATACAGGCACCCCTTTTTCTTAATGCTTTGAAAGAAAAAGGGTTCCATCCGAAAAATATTAAAGCAAATCCTCTTCAGAAAATAGTCAATACTGGCATGATATTTGGCCAGCCAGTCCATCCCTAAAATCACATCAAAATCACCCATGTTCAACAACACCAAATCCACAATTAAATATTTTTTATTCACCTCAACTATACATCCAGCATATACAATATTAGTAATCACAGGGGATCCAATTAGAGTATACACAGATAATTCATAATTCAAAATGCACGGGATAAATACAATGTAGCATACAAATCGCGAAGAAACAAAGGAGTGGATAGACCCCAAGTCAAACAATATAGATGCAGAAACTCCACAAATAGAAAGAGTACCTTCCACGACATTCGGAGATGTCTCCGAATCCGAAAAAGTCACTGCGAAGGCCTTTGTCAGAACAGTAGGCTTCTTTCCTTCTAGCCTCGGAGGTAATTGATAGTCTTTAATCTGGTGGCCCTATTGTCTAGATCTAAAATATGCTCCCGATACCTTACGGCATACTTATCCTGGATGTCTCCTCCCATAGAAGGTACAATCTACAGCCGATACTCTAGAACCGGTCACTGACTGAGCTGGTACAACACTCTTTCCCTTGTCAGTTGTCCTAGTCCTCTTGGACGGTCTAAAAGATCCCACATTAGATCCAGCACTAAATCCCGCCCGGCTAGTAGTCCTCTTTGCATAAAATCTCTCCGTCTCCGCTTCTTTCTCATAGATCGTTGCCCTATTCAGAATTTCAGTATGAGTCTGGAGTTTCAGAATTGACAGTGACATCCTAATGTCATCCCGTAGCCCTTGTTGGAACCTCTTTGCCTTTCTCAACTCATCCTCTATGTAGAAGGGTGCAAAATGGAATAATTTAGCAAATCTTGCACCGTACTCATTCACCGTCATATTTTCTTACCTCAGTCTCATAAACTCCTGTTCTTTCTGATCTTAGAGGTTAGATGGGAAGTATTTCTCTATAAACGCATCCTCAAATATCTCCTAAGTAATGGCATCATCGGGCACTCCTAACACCCTCTTCTTCATGCTCCACCAGCTATCAGTTTTGCCCTCTAGTTTATACAGCGCGAAGGTGACCTTCTCCTGATCGATACATCCAATCACAACGAATATCTTCTTCATCCTCTTTAGCCACACATCCGTTTCTGTCAGATCAGGCTTTCCTAAGAAACCCGATGCTCGCTCTGCTGTAAATCTGTCATAAGTCGTAGGAGCAAGAAGTGCCGGAGTTGGCTCGGGTGCAGGGACCGGAGCCATATGCTTCTGCTTGACAGATTCTATTACATTAGTCATTCTCTCCAACAGATCAATATAAGCAGCCTCTCTATCGTAGGACGTACTGGCACCACCACGATTATTTCTTTGACTCCTTCTACTAGCCATCCTATAATCAAAATAAACACAACATTATAGCCTCAAGAAATTAGTTAAAGGGAGAGATATTCAATAACTTAATGAAATTTAAACCTAGCCTAAGAACTAATCTCTTAAGAGTTCTAGTTGCCTTAGTTACCCTGACCTCTTCCTATAAAAATTCAGTACAGAGATTCAAGCCTATACTTTCGCTTTTCAATCGATTAATTTCTAAGGCATCTTATTTCTCTGATACCAATTGTGACGGAATATAATTTTTTTCTCAATTAATTTTGTCATTCAGAACAGTAACAGAAACCTAAAACTCACTTGAAGTTCTAGGAAAAAAAGGGCAGAGTTTTCCCTAAAATTGGGCTAAACTAAAAATATGAACCTGTACAAAACCTGTATATGAACTAGTATAACAAACCAGTATAAGCACACAACTATCTATAAATACAATAATTTTTTCACAACATGCTTTAACAGGACCACAGGTGCCATCCATGACATTAATTTCACAATCCTATCTACTATAATAACAGTTCATTAGTGAGATGCCATCTAACACCTGTATAAAAACCAAAAGGTACATAGCGAAAGTAAAACTATAAATCTACAGAAGTATAGTTTCCTGTTCATCACATACATTATATATATTTCTATACCAAACCCATATACATATATATATCCATAGGTGTGAAATCCATGTACAAAACTACATGTCAAAATTAGGTCTTTACATCCAACTAATTCTCTTTGGCGACTCCAAAATGCTTCAGATCCTCAAAAGTCTTCAGAATAAGCTTTAAGTCACTCTTTCTCGTCCGGTACTAACTCTACAGTCTCATCTCGAGAGAAAAAAATAGTAAAATAGTGAGTCGAGATCGAACAAGGTATATACAAATATACAGTAAATCAGTTATACAGAACAATTGTAAAACTATGCAGAAACAGAACTGTTATACAGAAGAGAATATAGAAAACAGACAAAGTATAATTTGACGATAATTAAACTCAAAAATTAAAGATTAGAGCAATTCAGAAAGCAGAATCAGAAAGAAAAATAAGAAAGTAGAGTTAGAAAGCAAAATCAGAAAGTAGGGTTAGAAACATTCTCTTTTATATCAGTACAGAGTGGAATTCGGTACAGAACAGTGGTACAGAACAAAACAGTAATGAACCCTGTCAGTTGGCCCTACTAGCTGAGGGGACGAATAATCGATGATAGATTGTATTCACTCCACATAATCTAAGGTTAGAAACAGAAACATGAGATCCCTTCCCATGGGATCAGTACAGGTGTACCTCCCGAAGGTAGGCCAGGTTCAGAATCTTTCCTCTGAATCGTAACGCCCTGAGGAAATGGTGGACCACGCATAACTCGATAGACAGAGTTATCCTCGATGACCACCGTAACGTTCTAAGGTATGGTGGATAACCTAACCTGACTGAAATCAATCCTGAGCCCTAAATAACAGTGTCAGAAATAACTTCTTAACTGAAAACTCTCTTTCATTTTAGAATTTCATAATTACTCTTCAATTAACTTCAGAATATTCAAAAATAGTTCATAACCTTTCAGATTAATTTTAGAACATACAGAGACAATTAGAAACCCTTCAGAATTGGTTCAGAATATATAGTAACAGTCTAAAAATCCTTTAGTTTTACTTCAGAAGAGCACAGTAATTTTATTGGTATAAGTCTGTGTAAAATTTTTAAAAATAAATTATACCGGGAGCTTCATTTCGGTGCCAATTAACTTTTATATAGCAGAAGTTACGGTTAAAAATCATTAAATCCCCTTTTTTGTACCTAGGGTTTCGCTAAAACTTTTGGACTCAAATCGACTACCAAATATGTGTTTATTCATGAAATCAACACCATAAATCCAAATACATATACTAAATCATGTAATCTAACCAAAAATTCCTAATATTTTCGAGTTAGGGTTTCACCACATGCTTCCAGAACCAAATCAAACACTAATTACATGCTTGTTCATGAAATCGAAGCCAAATCTTACAATACACATGAGTAAACACAAAATCTAACCAAACAATCAACGGAAACATGCTTCGTTTGCTTTAAACATGCAAGAATAAAATTTTAGAGTATTTTCATCAATTGTGAAACAAGAGAAAGTGGTTAAAGCGAAAAACAACGTCCGAAGTACACTTGCTTGAGCCCGATCTACCGTTATTTTTACCCAGAGTGGATCAGAATGAGTGATTTCCCTTTTTTCCTCTTCTCTTCTCCCTCCTTTTCCTTTGTGCTGCTGCTGCTCTCCCTTCTCTCTTTCTCCGTTCCTTTTATAACAAAAATGAAATTAGAATGCGGGAAAAAAGTCGCAACCACACTCGAGCGCGTGGCGAGCGCACTGCATTTCTGCCAGTGCCCGCTCGAGCGTGCCAGGGCGCACGGTGTGCGGGTCGGTTCTGCCAGTGCCCGCTCGGGAGTACCAGGGCGCACAGCATGTGGCTGGTTTGGGATTTTGTACTCGCTGTCGTGCCTCAGGCGTGCAGCAGGCGCAGACTTGATGCCTGCTAATCTCGGATATTTTCCAACTTTTTACTTCCAACTCTTATTTTTCAATATATGTTTGGCCTCTCTTATAGATTATCATCATTTTAATTACTCGTAAATTATCATATTTTTGAGTCCGAGACTTCACATCTACGATGGTCACTAAGCTATAAGCGTTCCTCCTCAATCTCAATGACCTCCACCTTTGGAATGGAATAGGTATTGGAAAATTATAAGTTACTCTATAGTTTCACGAACTCTCAATCGTTCGAATACCATGGAGTCTTTATACACTATCTTTTATTTATCCATAAAGTACTAATAAAATATACGTACAAGATCGAATCTAACGCGAAGGATTATTTATCATAGGAATGAGGAAAGGTCCAAAGAAAGTGCGAAGGATTATTTATTTAACCCATATGCGTATACATATTTATATGTACACGTTGCCATACTCTATATATACACACACACAAATATATATATATATACACACCCATGCTGGGTGTATATACACCCAGTACATACACCACCCACAACATACGATAGCAGCACCACCCCCCTCACTGCCGACTCACACTGCGACTCCATTTCTTACACCCACCGCACTGCACAACCACCTACACGAGCAACACACACACTCAAGCCATGCACACTCACACAACGAAACACACACACACACTCAAGCCACGCACACACACGCGTTGCAAAGTTCTGTTCTTCACAATTGTCAACCTCCCTCTAAGAAGAGTCGTCCAAGCTTTTAACATGAAAATAAGGCACTTCTATAGCTTCACTTTATCGTGATTTACATCTCAATTTAATGTGAAGCCTAGGATCTATTCAAAGGAGCCAAAGGCTCTGTTATGCCAGTTTCCCCTTAAATAGAATTAAAGCCCAAATCCCACAATTTTTAGATAATAATATTCCACGAGGGAGGAGGAGATTGGTTGTGCGATGGAACAATAATATAATAATTTAATTAATATGTAAATTTTCTTACATAGAAACCCTAACAATTCACAATCACACGACCGTGGCCCTGTTTTTCCCAATTCCTGATTTTACTACAAAATTTGGATCGATTGGTATAAAATCATTACATGAAAGCAAATAATCAATATCAAAGAATGAGAAGAGAAGGATTTACTTGAAAAATAATAGGGTTTAAGTGCTCTTGCTACCTCCAAGTCATTGGACCCGGCTGGAAAACGGAAAATCGAGCATGGTACTCTGTTTCCCATGGCTATGTCAAATCTCCAAAATTAGGAGGTGTAACATGTAAAACCGGTACTTTATAGCTCTATTAGACAATTTACGAAACCCTAATTCATCATTAAGCCCAAAAAGTCAATTGTTCTCTCACAGAGCCGTGGCTCTACATTTGGGTTCCCAAATCTATAACCCTAAAGGTTTCACCTGTTTCCCACCAAATTAGGGCATGTAATCAGAGATTTGACATTAATAAGAATGAATGAAGAGTTTAATTTGCGATGTAGGAATTTTACTTGCCTCACTTTCTCTCTTCACTTTCCGGTGACAGTGGCAATAGTAGTATATCCTTCGTTTTGTGCGTCCACCATTCCCTAACCCTATTGTCTCCTTAAGTAATGAAGAGGGTTAGTTAGGGTTTCGCCTAAGTTTCCATATGAGGGCCGATTTTCTTCCTCCTTTGCCGCTACCCATCGGCGCCTTCTCTCTTTTCCTTCTTTCCTCCTTCCCCCACCTTCCTTTTCTTTTCTCTCTTTC
>JAODPA010127689.1:0-17235 GCA_025585075.1 Nepenthes mirabilis
TATAATTTTTGTGACAAACACCTATCTACCCTCTATAAATATTTGTAGATTTAAACACTATTTTTTCATACTTACATATCTTGAGAATGCCAAACACTTCCGAAACTCCAATATAAAATCTATCAACGAATCTCTAAAGGCTCATAAGTTTAACCAAGTTTGATAATGATAGAAGGATTTTAGGATGAGAGAACGTGCATTTTTTATCACATATAATGGAAGAAGTTTCTTCCTTTTTCTATACACTTTTCTAGCTCTTATTTTTTAATTATTTTCCACAGTGATGGCTAGGTTGAGAAAAATCAAAATATTTATAAACATGACTAAAAATAAGAGTTTAAAATATAGAATTGGCAAATAGTTATCATTAGTGTTTGAATGTTGGCTCAGACGTCAGCACACATAAGCACCCTTCATTCATATTTCATGCATGGAGCCGCTAAAACTTGTGCATGAGTGTCTTTCAGGTGTCTCTTATACATAAAGTTATTAAAAAGTGTGCATAAGTATCCTTCAAATATCTCTTGAAAGTAGAGCTACTGAACAGTGGGTATGAGCGCTCTTTAGGTGTGAAGTTATATTTTTGAATGCATATGTGGATTTTTTATGTGCCTGATATGTTGATCTTCAAAAGGCTTGCCTTAAGTTAGATTAAGAACTATTAATTAATAAAAGAATTCAAATACAACTTCATTATGACAAAATTGTATAAGATAAATAAGCCAATGAAATAAACATAACATACATGTTTGGTACTTGTGCTAGTATTAGAAAGAATAGGAGTGCTAGAAGGGCACACGTGCCTGATAAAGTAGTTTTGGTGCATGTTTGATGTGCGTATAATGGGTGTATGTGTACCATTATAAGTATTAATATCCCATTTTAATTTCAAGGTGGCATGGAGGAAATAATTTCAGGCCCCAACCAACACAAAAGTGAGAGGAAAATAGAGAAGGAAAAAGATGGAGGATGTTCCAACGATTTAGATTTCAAATTGTGGTCCAATTTTTTTTAACATTGTGTAAATTGTTCTAATTTTAGTTGTATAATATCTTATCGATATTTTTTCTTCTTCATACCCTTGTATTCTCCTATCTATCAGCTTGTTCACTTTAAGGGGGTGTACAAACATGATGTATATTTGAAGTTAGTGATAATCAAATTTTGAGGTTGTATAACCGAGATAGTTGTAGTTAAAGGTATTTGGACATCACCCTTATGGTGTGTTAAAAATAAGTCTACATAGAGGGGTTAGAATTAGCCAGTTTTCATGTGTGTTATCATAAAGAAATTTTATAATCAAGTAGCCTAATAAGATTATTTGTAACTTGGATATCTAAGTATACAGGATATATATTTACACAGAAAGTTTTATGATTTTTTCTTAGTTGAGATATATTTCTATATAAAAATTTTGATTGTGCTTGTTCTTAAATTCAAGCTAAAGAGTGCAGCTATAGATGAGCCAATTCGGGAACCGAACCCACTGAAGGGAGAAGGGCCCAAGAGCAGGAAGCCTACCGCACAGCCTCATTAGCTCAACAGCAAGGTGGAAATGTGATCCGCCTGGATAGATTGACTTGATACCGGTCAGGGAAAATGGGTAATTAGGATTGATCACAGAGATCCCTCTCACTCACCGATTGGTCTACGGCACAACTCAACCCATGTGCAACACTTTTCATAACCACTCAAGATTGCAAATCTCCCCCAAAATGGCAGTCACAACTCAGCAGATATTTTTAAAATATTACTCTTGATTACGCATCGCTTCCAAAATGGCAACTATGACTCAGCAAATCCTCTCAGATGGATATTGCCATTTGGTGACTATTGTGATCGCCCTAATAAAAGAAGGGATATCTCCAGACAAGCTACAGTTGCCATACTTGCCCTGTACACAATTGCTGAGACAGCTCAACGGATCCGCCAAGGTGGTTAACAGCGAGTCATGGCACCCATGCAATGCCAAATAGGCACCATCGTTATAAATATTCTTTCTTCTATGTGGAAAAGGTAGATCAATCTTTACTTTCGAGAGCCCCCGGAAGATTGAAGTATTCTTTCCCTCTCTCAAACCACTCATCCCTAGAGTGCACCCTCACACAAAGTCACTCCCCGCTGAGCGCATCATCGAAGCCAAGTCCGCCACTTCCATTGTCCATTCCCTCACCCATGCATTAGCATTCATTGCATACTTTATCTTTCTTACCCTTGTTGAAAGATTATTAACTTGAGCATTGGAGAATATCCTGGAGAACGAATTTTACCAATCATCTAATCTCTTATTTGTTGGTTGTATTGCACAAGACCCTGGTTAGTAAAGATAGAGACCGAATCTATTTTAGTTTGATCTGTCATGGAAGAACAGGTGGCTCATTAATCCATAAAATAACCCAAATTTAAGGATATATTATTAGCGCCGTCTGTGAAAAATGACTATACCGATCCAAGATACCACCTCTTGCAGCGACAACACCTTAGTGAATAGCCACGTGAGCAGACGACCAGCCCTGGATATGCACCCAAAAGGAGAGCATGCTTAAAATACTCTAGACCTTCTGCGCACATCTGCGAGGACAGTGGCTACGGGCTCCCTCCGCTATCTCTCAGATCTCATCTTTCATGCGAAGGAACCGAAGGAAGAAGCCCCTAGCCAAGAAGACAGAGTGGTCTGAAGACCTCGAGGTCCGAGTGACCTCGCGCTACAGGGTCCGAACACGGCTGGAGGGCTCAATGGGTCACAAGATACAAGCCAAAAGCCTAGAACGGTAAAACTTCTGTTGCTCTTGTAGCGATCGAAGGACCTCAGCTCTAGAGGAAGCCTCCTGCAACACTAGGTAGATGAGAGTTAGCATCCACTCGATCCAACGTCTTTCTCCGAACCACACAAAGTCGAGGACCTTCCTCAATGCGAAGAGGAGTGAGCCCTCCCCCGATAGAGGAGAGAGTGAAGAAGATTTAGCAGCATGTATTTAGGGGAGGCGCCAACCAACACTCTGCAGGTCTAAGGAGATCACCGTTCACAATGGATATCCAGACATAGTCACTCCCCCATAAATTCAAGATTCCAATCTTGGTACCCTATGATGGAGCATTGATCCGATGGATCATCTGGGTTATTTTTGTACCCCACTAAGCTTCCAAGGCCTAGATGAAGCCGCTATATGTTTGTGCTTCCCTCTAACACTCAAGGGGGCACCAGGATTTGGTTTTACCGCATACAGCCTAATTCGATCCAGACATTCCAGGAGTTAACTGACAACTTCTTATCACAATTTACTTCCAGCTAAAGGAAGGAGAAGCAGCCACACGTTGGATCGCCTGGAGAAGGCTTCTAGTAGCAAGAAACTAAGGGTAGGAGTTAGGGATGATATGATATTATTAGTTTTAGTAATGATGATATGGCACATGTAATAACTCCCTATTCTAACCCTTTGGTTGTATCCATGCTTGTTTCGAACGATACGGTTGACTACTAATTGAAACGAGTCTTTATTAATAACGAAAGTTTCTGAAATTTGTTCAACCTCGATGTATATTTTAAGTTGAGACTAAAGAAGAATAAATTGAAATTGACCAAAGGATCTCTCTACGAGATGGACAGCAAGTTGGTATTGGTTCAGGGGGCCATTCAACTGGAAGTTACACTGGGGGATTACGCTAAGACAGCCTCCCGAATACTTACATTTCTAGTTATAGACATCCTATCGGTTTACAATGCATCTTGAGATGACCATATTTGACCGCATTCAGGACAGTGATGTCGATCCAACACCTGAAGATGAAATTCTTGACAACATATGACATCAAAGAGGTCCTAGGCGACCAAATGATCGACTGATCGTGTTACCTATTCCAAGTTACTTAGGCAACCCCTAATCGATCAATTGAGGACTTTGACCTTTTGGATGAAATGACCCCACTACAAGCCTAGTCGGAGAGCCTATCGACCAAATCCCATTGGACCCTAGTGAACTTGAGAACCATGTGTAGATCAGGAGTTCCTTGACAGGAGACTTGTGGGACCAACTATTGACCTTCCTCAAGCAAAATTTTGACGTCTTTGTATGGACACTCGCTGACATATTGGGGATTTTGGCTTAAATAATGGTTCACTAGTTGGGTATCGATTTTGGTTATAAGTCCATTTGGAAAAAGTAAAAAAATCACTCCATTGAAAAACTGATTGCTATAGACGATAAAGTAAAAAGGCTACTCGATGTGGGATTTATTAAGGAGGTCTAGTACCTGAATTGGCTGTCAATGTGGTCCTCATCAAGAAAGGTAACAAGAAATGGCAGATGTGTATTGACTTTACCGACGTGAATAAGGCGTGTTTTAATGGCAGCTTCCCATTATTGAGGATTGACCTTCTGGGGGACTCTACATTCGGTCATGAGTTGTTGAGTTTCATGGACGCTTACTTGGGTTATAACTAGATCCAAATGAGCTCGGATGACAAGGAGTATACTTCCTTTATGACCGAATAGGAGTCATACTGTTATAAGGTCATACCATTTGGCCTGAAGAAAGTAGGAGCAACATATCGACGGCTCGTAAAGAAGATATTTGAAATTTAGATTAGCCGAAATAGGTGTACACGGACGACATGCTCATTAAGAGCTGAGCCACCAACAACTATATTTGTGACCTAAGTGAGGCATTCAAAATTCTTCGGGCAGATCAAATGAAGCTGAATCCAACCAAGTGCACCTTCTGTGTGCCTTCGGGAAAATTGTTGGGTTTTAATATCTCACAACAAGAAATTAAAGTAAACCCAAAGAAGATAAAGGCCATCCTCGATATGAATCCATTTCGAACGATGAATGAGGTCTAAAAGTTCACTGGGAGGCTTGCAAAGCTCTATCCATTTCAAGCAAAGTTCGCGAAAAAATATCTACCATTCTTTAAGGCCTTGAGAGGAACGAAGGCAACTAGTTTTCAATGAATGCTTGACTGTGAAACTACCTTCCCAGAGCTAAAAGAGTATCTTGTAAACCCTCCTCTCTTGACGTCGCTAAAAGAAGGCAAAGATCTATACCTGTATCTAGTGGTTTTGGACACAGTGCTAAGCTCAGTCATGATCTGACATAGTCCTAAACATAGTGACTGCTTTACTATATTTGTAAGGTCCTAGTAGACACTGAGACTCGCTGCTCATACGTCGAGAGGATCTCCTTAACTTTTATCTGTTCTGCCAGATGGCTGAGCCCATATTTCTAGGCATACAAGATTGTTGTCCTAATTGATCAATCACTAAAGGGGATCTTGTAGAGACCTAACACATTCAGGTGATTGGTCAAATGGGACATCAAGTTGGGTGAGTTCAACATAGAATTTCGGCCATAACTGGCTATGAAGGGTCAAGCCCTCGTAGACTTCATTGTTCAAACGACAACCCCGGTTTCGAATGCCCTCAAACTTGTTGGAGACACCAACCAGCAAAAGGTTCCAACTTTGACTCTACACGTTGATGGGTCATCAAACACAGTCAGGGAGTGGGGCTAAAGTGGTCTTAAGGACTCCCGATGAGTCTGAGATGAAGTACTCAGTGACCCTCAAATTTGTCACTAATAATAATGTCGCCGAATACAAGGCTCTGCTTGCCTGGCTCAGATTTGCAAAGGAGTGTTTAGCGAATGATTTAACCATCTATAATGACTCAGAATTGATTGTCAATCAGGTAAGGGGAAACTTCGAGGTGTCGAGCCCTCTGCTCATGAAGTTCCTTGCTAGAGTGAGAAGCTTGACCATACGTTTGACAATGTCGAACTGATTCACATCCCTGGAGAGGACAATCTAAAGGCTGGCCAACTGGCCAAGGTGGTAGTAGCCGGAATCCAAGAGAAGTACGTCCGAGATATGTGAGAAGTTCTTCGCACCCCAAGTGCGGAAGAGCTCGAGCTACGGGTATTGTACATTGTCGATGGTGAGAATTGGATGACCCCTGATAGGAAATACCTGACCAATTGTCTCCGGCCAGAAAACCCAGAGAACGTCAAGTGCATAAAGAAGATATTAAGCTAGCACACCATCATGGACGAGAGATTGTACCGTCATAGGTACTCTACTCCCTACATACAGTGTCTCACGCCAGAAAAGGCTAACTACGCAGTGGGTGTGGTATACCTCGAGATTTGTGAGTCACACATTGAGGGTAAAAATCTTGCCTTCAAAATTATGCTGCAGGGCTTCTATTGGCTTACAATGAAACATGACACCTTGGAGTTTGTAAAGAGATGTGAGACTTGCTAGGTCTATGGTAACATCTCCCACCAAAAGCCCACAGAACTGCAAACCCTACAGGTACCGTGACCGTTTGCGCAATGGGGGCTTGACATACCTGGCCCATTCCCTATCACGTTTGGATAGAGGAAGTTCAACATTGTCGGCATTGACTACTTTACAAAGTTGATCGAGGCCTCCCCACTGACTCAGATCATCAAACAAAATGCGACGAAGTTCGTTTGGTAGAGCATTGTTTCCTAATTCGAGATTTTCAAGGTTACAGTGACCGATAACAGAACCCAATTCACTGCAAGCACTTCACCAAGTACTGTTTGAGTCTGGGTTTCAGACTGGTTCACACTTCCGTCACCTACCCTCAAGCAAATGAGTAAGTAGAGGTAACAAACAACACACTGTTACATGGGCTAAAGATGAAGTTAGAAGATGTTGGAGGCTCCTAGGTAGACGAATTGCCCTCTATATTTTGGTCCTACCAGACAACGTTGAAGGAATCGACCTGCGAAATACCCTTTAGTCATTGCTATGGGACTGAAGCGGTTCTCTCGATAGAGATCGAGCTATCCAACCTAAGGATCAAAAGTTTTGACCCACTCAATAACTCTCAACGTCTGAGAGAGCATCTCGACTTATTCGAAGAAGTTTGAGATGTTGCAAAAATGGGCACAGCGGCATACCAGTAGCAGATCACTTGATACTACAATAAAAGCGTGAAAATGCATCAATTCAATGTGGGAGACCTAATTTTACGGAGCATAGAGGCCACGGACAAGAATGCGCATAGGAACAAACTCTTCCCAAAATAGGAGGGACAGTTCCTCATCTCAACCATTCTCCAAAACAGTGCGTATAAGCTAAACACATAGAACGGCAAACTAGTCTCAAGGACATGAAACGTCATCCACCTCAAGAAGTATTACCAATAACCCCACATCAAGCCCCAGTTAGGTTCGGCATACGTTATTAGGCATATTTGTAAGTTGTACCACGTTTAAATTAATAAAATAATTTTTTAATTTATTCTCGATAGTTCATATGAGTACTTGCATAATATCGCATAATATCAAATGGCCTAAATTGTCCCTAAGTTAGGCGAGAGCACCTCACCTGTTAACTAAACTAAAAAAAGTACAATCAAAACCTCGGTTCCAATAGCCAAGCGGCCCAAGTGCGGTTGAATGCAACGGCCAGGGGAGAGGGCTTGCAAAAGAAAGTTGAACTTCCCTAGACAAACGGCCATAACAAATCCTAGGAGGCTTCCTCAGTATGTGCACAATGACTCCTCCCGATAAGGACGAGTGCCAACAGTCGACAATGGTTGGCCAACTAGGATCAAATGCATAAGCGTGGCGATGGTTTCCCCAGAGGAACCGAGCTCCAATGGAATTTCATAGATGACAACCTTGACTTCGCTAGAGCTCGGCGAACGTGGCCATAAAATCCAGCCGGCCCTGGTGAGGCTCGTCAGTAGACGTGCGGCAACATTTTCTTGAAGGAAAGAGTACCTAAGTGTCACAACTTTCCCTCGCGAGAATGAGCACAACGAGACCCTGGCATCCATGCTAAGTCTAGCTGTGACAGCAATGACACCTAGCTAGCAAATAACGAAGCATCAAATAAAAGGATTTCGCATAAACATAAAAGCACAAGCGGCAAGTATCGACAAAAGTCCCGACAATCTATTATAAAGTCAAAATGTACATTGGGAGGCATGCATCCACTACCAAGAAATGAAACATTGCCTAGGATAACATCTCAAAGGGATAATTATCCTAAAATTGGGGGCTCCTAGTCGGGCTTAATGAGGGCTCCCCTCCTCTCCTAGAGAAGTCCGTCGAGTGAGATCGCTGTTGAGAGTCACTGTTCCTGGGATCAAAGAAGTCGACAAGAAAGTCAGGGACCACCATGGATGCAATCCATTGACAGAGGCGAACACCGTCCCAGAATATGACATTTAGAGCATGGCTCACTTCCTCTGGACTAAATCGGGCCCTCTACTCCTCCTGCCAAGTGTTCTCACTCCGAAAGACAACAATATGCACCTTAACTACTCAGGGCGCATCCTTGTGCTCTTGGGAACTCACCTAAGCTCAGATAGCTCAAGGTTGAGGTTGGCGGCCCACTCTCGGCACTCTTAGGCCTCTGTGATGGGAGCATTCACCTGACCCTGCATCTCCTTAAGCACACTCGATCGATGCGGTGGGTTAGGCGGCAGAACTCCGCATCACTTTGGCACATCCTGATGTCTCTCTGACGCAAGCAAGCCTCTAAGATATGCAACATCATTGGCGACTATAAGCAAAAAAGCATATGGTCAGGCAAGGCCAATAACAATAAGAATGAAGAGTTACCTAAGATGTACGCCAATGTGAAGCATCTCCTTCACAACCGAAGGATCCAGGGGAACCTTGGGTGTGGAAGGAGGCGGAGGCCTTTACCTTGGTGCGGGTACCACAAGACAAATGGGAGGTGCCCCAGAACTTGGATGCAACAGAGGGGCCACCGGTCCCTTTGGGCTTTGGATATCTGAGTCTCTAGGAGAGGTGCCTCTCTTGTTGCCGCCGCCTTCGTATCACTCCCTACTAGATCTTCAATCGAAAAAACGACGTTGAGGCCCTCCTTGCCTAAGGAAACAGAAGGGCTGGGCACAGACTCTTCAGGTGACAAGATGATGATGGTGGGTACACCATATTGGGCTAGAGTAGGCACAGAGATTGGCTCACCCAACTCCCTAGCCCCAAGTTCATTCAAGGCTCCAGCAGGGGAAACAGGGGGCTTGCTACCCTTTGTGGACCCAATGGCCTCTTCAGAAATATGGCTAGCTAAAGAAAATGGGACAGGAACTAGCCTCCTATACGATTGGCTAAACCCTCTCATCCGCTTCGCCATGATGGGGCTAGAGTCTGTAGAGGAGGAGGAGCCTGATGAAGCTGCTCGCCATTGAGATGCCCTCTTAGGGGAATCCTGGATATACAGTGACCCAGGTTTCCTCTTGTGACAGGCTCATGGTAGGATAATCACGTACATCCCCTCCAAACGGGACTCCCACTTAGCCTGAGCGAGGGCCCACGAAAACAACTAGTAGTCTTTCTCATGGAACGAGTCAACATGCGCCTTGACAAGATTTGTCGGTGGCCTTGTCAAGTTCTCCTCCCAATCCAAGACTTTACCGGCATATGAGGCCGGTACCTTACCTCACCTATTAGGAAGGGCCCAATTAGAGAAAACAGTCAAGAAAAAGAACCGGTCCTTCTAACCCTTTATGAATTCGGGATTCCCCCCACTTATCCAGAATTTTTTGCAAGGGGCGAGCAAAATCAATTCCATGCCTTGGTAGAATCGGAAGATCATCTACACAGTCACGATGTCCAAGGACAACCCTTGGTGGCAAAGTAAGATGCCCAGGGAAGCCAAATATTGTACGGCATTAGGGTGAAGCTGCGCGATCAGGGTGTATAATGACACCAGAATCTCATATAGCTCTAACACGAAGGAAATACGGAAGCCACTCCTTAGGTGGCATCATATACCGTGATGAACCTGAGCCGAGGAGAGCAGGCTCTCTCATCCTCTCTCAGAAACTCGAATGAGATTATATTTGAGATACTGAACTATGTATACAAAGGAACAACATCAGTAGAAGTGAGGACTGACTAAATTGCGTTAATACCTGTGGGAACATGGAGAATTAGAAGGAAAACTAGAGGAAAAAGTGATTCAAGTCAAGAAGGAAAAATGCAGCAAAATGGAGAAGGGGGTAGAGCTTAAATAGACGACGCTTGGGCCCTAAAATGGCGGCATTTGCAAAAATTGAAGAGGCACACCCCATAATGACAGTGACACGTGCCTGCTCGACAAGGCACCGTGGTGCATCATTCGCCCTGCATCAGTAATGATGGTCTAACACCATAAATCCTTGCGTAGGTTTGGATTGTCAAATTGGCAGGATGACGTGGGTTCCAAGGCTCCAACACCCCATTTCCCAAAGCCATGAAAATGGCGGCATCCGACCTTGGTGGGCTCGAGGCTGATTCGACTGGCCACATCCTGACCTAGTATTCAGGATGGGCAGCCGTGAGGTAGGGTCACTAGAAGATCAAGCCACCAGCAGCGTGAGCAATTTGTTCAATGGTCTCCAAGTAGTAGAACACAACATTCAAACATTCACAGCTTCTAACAAGGACAAAAAAGGCTCAGGAAGTTATATTCAATAATTCCTTTCACAAAGTATAAGCGTAGGTCGGCTAATGTACAGCTTGAAAGCAAAAAACAATCTTGTGTCTTCCTTGAACTCGAGATGCGTCGCTATAGGAGACTCCCAAATCCAATGGGAGGAAAAGAGCCTTAGATCTGAGAAGGCCGCCGCACCGCCCACATGTTCAGAAGAACCACCCAACATCAAGGAAGCAAAGGACCGACTGTCCCAAAGCTTGATCGTCACCCGTAGGGTAGCCCACAGTGAAAGGAAAGCCTTTCCTCGCCAAAGTTAGGCAATGGGCTCGGCTCCAGGATGGATGTGAAAAAAGATAACTAAAACAGTTCCCCATATGAAAAAGGACAGCCAAAGAAGATCTCCTATGCGCCTTGGGATCTCTCCTTCAAAATCTGGGATGGACTTCCTCCAATCTGGACTAATGGTAGCATAGGCTCCATGCTAACTCCGAGCCTCCTCGCCACTTGGTGGAAGGTGGATCGTGATGTAAGATGTAGTGAGCCCCTCCATTTATAGCATGCAAAAGGATTGACAAGTTATTTATGCAAAAAGATTCAATGCGTCAGCATTATTTACAGATAATCACAAGCATAAAGAATCAAATCTTGGCCGACTGAATAGCAATTTAACAAACCAGATGGGGAAGGCGCAACCAATGAAGATAACAACCAGTATCCTATCAATAAACATGTCAGAAGTTAAAAATTTAAACCTCTCGATATGGGAGGCTAGTGATGAGTATGACCATAGATGGATCAGTTCAGGAACCAAACCCATTGAAGGGAGAAGGGCCTAGGAGTAGGCGGTCCACCGCATAGTCTCATGAGCCTGAGAGCCAAGCTGGAATGCAATCTGCCCGGATTGATCGACTCAAAACCACTCAAGGAGAAATGGGCAATTAGGACTAATCCACGGGGATCCCTCTTACTCACCAGCTGGCCTGTGGTACAACTTAACCCACGTGTGACACTTGTCTTAACTATCTAGGATCAAAAATATCCCCTGGAACAGCAGTCAACTCAATAAATATTCCCAAAATATCACTTTTGATTACACATTGCTCTTAGAATGACAATTATGACTTAGCAAATCCTTTCAGACAAATATTACCATCTAGCAACCCCTGTGATCGCCCTAATAAAGGAAGGGATATCTCCAGATAAGCCACAATTGATATACTCACTCTGCGCATAATTGTTAAGACAGTTTTGCGGATCCGCTGGGGTAGCCAATAGCGAGTCTTGGTGCCCAAGTAAAGCTAAACAGGCACCAGTATTATAAATATTCATTCTCCCCTATTCTGGAAGATTGAAGTATTCTTTCTCTCTCTCAAACCACTCATCCCTCGAGTGCACCCTCACACAAAGCCGCTCCCTGCCAAGTGCTATCGTTGGAGCCAAGTGTTCCACTTCCATTCTCCATCCCCTCACCTGTGCATTAGCATTCATTGTATCATCTATCTTTCTTACCCTCGTTGAAAGATTATTGATTTGAACGTCGGATGATATATCGGCAAGTGAATCCCGCTAATCCTCTGATCTCTTCTTTGTTTGTTATGTTGTGCCAAATCCTGATTAGTAGAGACGGAGATCGGATTTGTTTCGACTCGACTCGCCGTAGAAGAACAGGTAACTTTCTAATCCGTACAACAATCCGAATTTAGGGACACAACACAAACCAAGGGGCGGTTAATTCAAACCTCATTAGATAGTTTTCTCAATTTTGCATGGGAAAAATTTGGCCTACTACACAATAAATGGTATCCAAGAGATCAGGTTGCTGTGTTTGTACGCAAATCAAACACATTGTGTAACAAGCCCTGGAGTCATGGTTCTCAAGTTCCCAATGATGGTTTTGGCGTTCGTGGCATGTACCAGTAGTTTGGAGGTTTTGGTGACAAGCTCGGTGGAACAGGCAGGACATATATATATATATATATTCCCTGCAAAGTTGAAGATATCCATGCATTTAATTCCTCTTCTTTCCATTTTTCTAATGCCAAATAGATGTCCTGGGAACATGGACTGATTGATTCAGTGTTTGGTGTGCTACAAATCAAAATTTCTCTGTCATGTTAATTCTTGTTTGGTTCTTCAACTTCAGATCAGGACACAGATAGTGCGCCAAATTAGAAGTAAATATTTAATAAACTAGGCAATCCAAATAGTCAGTGCCTTGATCAGCCCCCACCATAGATGCCATTTGTCGCTGGTTCAAACAACACCGGGAATATTATTTACGTGTAAAGATTTTCATATGCAGTAATAATCTATGGGAACACAAATAGATCAGCTTAATTAACCATGAGTAGAATCAGAGTTGGTCGGATGGCGTTGTGGCAATTATTGATGTGAAATATCCCATCTTCAATATAAAATAACAAACCAGCTTAATTAATACTTCAAATTTTGAAAAAGAAATACAAGAAGCGAGACAACAAAACGAGAATACTAGTAATCAAGACGTAGTACTTGTCACAGCTGTGATTAATTATGATACAAACTTGGAATATGGAAATAGATTTGAGGGCTTATAAAGCGGGATTTTAGATTTTTTTTTATTTTGATTTTGTGCATAACAAGTCTATGCATGAGTTCAGATTCTCATAGCTGTCTCCATAATTTATTCCTTGATACTTAAATTAATAATTATATGTCAAATTAAAAAGTTTAAAAAGGTGAGATTATTGGGATTGGTCACTCCCTTGTAGGTAACCCAACAAACTGGTTTGTCATCAGACTGTGTCGGAGCGCGCGGACAGCCAGGGCGCGCGGACAGCCAGGGTGCGCTAACATAGTGCGTGGACGTAGCACACGGACGGCCAAAGGGAAGGCCGAAATTTACCAGTTGGTGACACTAGTATGGAATCCTCCGCGGACATGGCTGAGTGCACAGTATCGTCCGGGGAAATGGGGTGTGCACTTTGAGGACCGAGGACTTGGAAAGTCCGAGGTCGTTGTCACTACCTGGAGACCAAAGAACACCAGATGACTCTTGTAATCGCCATGGGCACAGATGGTCCGAGGACGTGAGTGCAGTATCGACCGAGGACGTTGTTGCACGTAGCGGAGAGTTGACCTTTGGAGGACAGGTGTCAGACCTGTCAGTGCATGCGCCATTTGTGTAGATGGCCAGTTGCAGACATGTCAGTGTATGCGCCGTCTGAGCAGGCGCCAGGTTGTAGACTTGTCAGAGCATGCGCCGTTCTTGGGAATAGGCGATTACAGAGTAGGTGGACAGCTACAGTGTAGGCTGCAGGGTAGGTGACAGAATATTGTCCACACGCCACCTGCTTATTAATTGAAGGGTCTCCAGATGGACCTATATATATGCTGCTGGACATGCAGTGTAAGAGTGTGGTGGAGTGAGTGTGGAGCACCCAAGGAGAGAGTGTGCCGTTCTCAGCACCCAAGGGAGAGTGGCAGAATGTGTGAGGACTCACCAGGAGGGTGAGTCCCCAGAGTGCTCGGACAGAGCAAGGCCACCGTTCATGTGGGTGTGTCCAGACACCCTGGGTGCAGGTTGCATCGGTCTGACGACGGAGACACCGCCAGGGGCGCAGTGCGCCGGCCGCTGTGTGCGGGGGTGAAACGGCGTTCGCCGTTTCACCAACACTTGTAAAATGAGAGAGTAGAGTGCACCACAGTGAGGAGAGAAAAAGTGGAAGAAAGAGAGAGCAGTGAGTGAAACTCAAAGTGTGAGAACTTTGTATTCTCGGGCTCTATTCTTCGTTTTCGTCTCTAGGGCTTGTGTAGTTAAGGTGGTTGTTGTACTCTATCTCTGGATTTTTTGTAACCATTTTACATAGTGGATTTATTGGTGGACTATGTGTCCCGTGGTTTTTTCTCTTCGGTTTGTGAAGGGTTTTCACGTAAAAAAATACCGTGCATCTCTTATGTTTCCTTGTTCCTACTACATGGTGGCTAACGATGATTGGGGGGTTCGGGTTTTCTGCTGCTTTGATCGGATCGGGTGGATCCGGGTCGTTCCGACCCCAACAAGTGGTATCAGAGAGATGGTTCTACTGACGGCCTGGTGACCTTGATGATAACCAGAGGAGCAGTGCTGAACGAAGAAACGAGACGGCGGTCCGTCCACCTCTCAGCAGTCCGAGATTTTTGTCACCGAATCGAGGGGAAGGGGCCGAGGACGTGACCCAAAGTCTGAAAACCAAAGGGCTGTGTAAGTCACGTACTCGGCACCAGAGCATAAAGTCTGAGAATCTTGAAGGATGGACGAGGACCAATTGGAGGTGTCCTATCCGAGAGGTCCATGGGGACAGATTCGAGGACTCCATTAATGCTGAGATTGGCCCAAGCCCTGAAAGGGCTGTTTGCGGAAGGTGCTAGCCGGAAAGGCGTACCTGTGAAGATGATGGAGTCGAGGACGTGGCCCAAAGTCTGAAAACCAAAGGGCTGTGTAAGTCACGTTCTTGGCACCAGAATATGAAGTGCCGCAAAAGTGGAGCCGCCGAGGACTGTGGCAGTCAAAATATTTTTGGAGTCATCGTGGAAAGAGTTTGCCATGTAGTGGAAGGAACGGTAAAAAGCACGGCAAAACCAGCAATGGGTCGCGGACGGAGCTGTGTGGGCTGCGGACGGAGCTGTGTGAGCCAAGGGCGGAGCTGTGTAGGGCCAAGGGTGGAGACAGCAGGGCCGACGGCGCAGGGCCAAGGGCAGAGCTGAGCAGGACCAACGGCGGAACCAGCAGGGCCAACGCCAGGGCCAGTGGAGCCAAGGGCGGAGCTGTGTAGGGCCAAGGGTGGAGCCAGTAGGGCCAACAGCGGAGGGCCAAGGGCGAAGCTGAGCAGGACCAACGGCGGAACCAGCAGGGCCAACGACAGGGCCAGCGGGGCCAAGGGCGGAGCTGAGCAGGGCCAAGGGCGGAGCCAGCAGGGCCAAGGGCGGAGCCAGCAGGGCCAAGGGCGGAGCGGACGTCGGGATTCCCAGTTGAGGGAAGCTGCCAGAAGGCAGGTGATAGAGGTTGCCGGAAAAATGGCGAAGATGTTCCCCACAAGGTCGTGAGGGGAAGTTTGTTGGAGTTGGTCACTCCCTTGTGGGTAACCCAACAAACTGGTTTGTCATCAGACTGTGTCGGAGCGCGCGGACAGCCAGGGCGTGCGGACAGCTAGGGTGCGCTAACATAGTGCGTGGACGTAGCGCACGGATGACTAAAGGGAAGGCGGGAATTTACCAGTTGGTGACACTGGTATGGAATCCCCCGTGGACATGGCTGAGTGCACAGTATCGTCCGGGGACATGGGGTGTGCACTTTGAGGACCGAGGACTTGGAAAGTCCGAGGTCATTGTCACTGCTTGGAGACCAAAGAACACCAGATGACTCTTGTAATCGCCATTGGCACAGATGGTCCGAGGACGTGAGTACAGTATCGACCGAGGACGTTGTTGCACGTAGCGGGGAGTTGACCTTTGGAGAACAGGTGTCAGACCTGTCAGTGCATGCGCCGTTTGTGCAGATGGCCAGTTGCAGACATGTTAGTGCATGCGCCGTCTGAGCAGGCGCCAGGTTGCAGACTTGTCAGAGTATGCGCCATTCTTGGGAATAGGCGATTACAGAGTAGGTGGACAGTTACAGTGTAGGCTGTAGGGTAGGTGGCAGAAGATTGTCCACACGCCACCTGCTTATTAATTGAAGGGTCTCCAGCTGGACCTATATATATGCTGCTGGGCATGCAGTGTAAGAGTGTGGTGGAGTGAGTGTGGAGCACCCAAGGAGAGAGTGTGCCGTTCTTAGCACCCAAGGGGGAGTGGCAGAATGTGTGAGGACTCACCATGAGGGTGAGTCCCCAGAGTGCTCGGACAGAGCAAGGCTACCGTTCATGTGGGTGTGTTCAGACACGCTGGGTGCAGGTTGCACCGGCCTGGCGACGGAGACACCGCCAGGGGCGCAGTGCGCCGGCTGCGGTGTGTGGGGGTGAAACGGCGTTTGCCGTTTCACCAACACTTGTAAAATGAGAGAGTAGAGTGCACCACAGTGAGGAGAGAAAAAGTGGAAGAAAGAGAGAGCAGTGAGTGAAACTCAAAGTGTGAGAACTTTGTATTCTTGGGCTTTGTTCTTCGTTTTCGTCTCTAGGGCTTGTGTAACTAAGGTGGTTGTTGTACTCTATCTCTGGGTTTTTTGTAACCATTTTATATAGTGGATTTATTGGTGGATTATGTGTCCCGTGGTTTTTCCTTTTCGATTTGTGAAGGGGTTTCCACGTAAAAAAATACCGCGCATCTCTTATGTTTCCTTGTTCCTACTACATGGTGGCTAACGATGACTAGGGTGTTCAGGTTTTCCGCTGCTTTGACCGGATCGGGTGAATCCGGGTCGTTCCGACCCCAACAGAGATGGGGGGAGTATAAGTATTTGAAGGACTAGGCTCCAAGAAAAATTTTAGAGATGAAGCATTCTAGAGAATCACTTTGTCAATTTATCTAGTATGGGATTAGGTCTGCAATAATATAATTAGAGATCCAGTGGTGAACCATATCACCCAATTTAATCAGACAAATTATAGCAAATGATTTCTTTAATACCAACTAATGATCAAAAAGAGATACTGATGATCACAGTTGAAACAATTCAAGTAAATGTTAAATTGAGTCCTATTTTTCAGGTGCAAAGAAAAGGTGAAGTATGAGACAGGATGGTTGGGGGAAAGATGGGATGCCTAGCTCTATGCACAAGTTTAAATATTATTGAAACATGAAAAATAAACAAAACGATGATATTATAACTATTTAGGATTTCATTTATTCATTTGTATT
>JAODPA010127690.1:0-45212 GCA_025585075.1 Nepenthes mirabilis
TATATTATGTTTTCTTTTAATTCAAAATTTAAATCGACACCAGCCTGATAATTCTAAATATTCTCTGAAATTTTTATAGTATTTAATTAATTTTTCTCATGCCCGAATTATCCAAAATTACTGAAAATAATAAATAATCACAATTTAATCAGATAAAAAAATTTCGGAATATCACAGACCGGAATTATGTGGTTGTTGAACGAAAATTTGAAGATGAAATATTGACTGGAAATTGGATTCATTGACCGGCATAGGGCTAAAATTTTGAAGGGAAATGCTGACCGGCTTTTGAGAAAACAAATGCCGGACGGCTTTTGCTGACATGTTTTGGTAAGCACCTCACCGGATTGCTTGAAGTTAAATTTGCCTGACATCTTAAGTTGTCAGCCTGACCTTAAAGCAAATCTGCCGGGGAGCATTTTGACGAGGAAATTGCCGGACAATTTTGCTGGCCTGCGGTAAAGACTAATGCTGGGCAGCTTTGGGGATGGAATTTCGGAGATCATGAGCCAACTTTCGAAGACCACGAACATTTTTTCGGAGGAAATTGGGTAATTCTTGAAGCCGAAATTGAGTGATGATTTTCGGAGACTTTGAGGATGGAAAAGCAACCGGAGTAGATTGGAATTGGATCGAGGCCAACTTCAATTGGAATAGATTTACCTGCCTCGTTGACCTCCTTCCAACTACCTAGAGAAGGTAAATCATTCTTACTTACCCCGCTGACCTTCTAGAAAAAAAAAGAAAGTACAAGTAGGTAATCTATCCCACCCACTCCCACCTAGCCCATCCTCTATAAATACTGAGCTCCTAATCTGAAAGGGGAATTAGAAAGTCCGTGAATGAAGAAGTAAGAGGCGAAGAGGAAGAGGGAGATTTAGGCTGATTGGGGTGAAAGAATTTGGAAATCAGGCAAGTGTACCTCCTTTTTCAAATTTAAATTGTAATAATGTTTTAATGCAAGTATACTTCGGAATTTGTTTTCTATGGCATTATTTTGACAAGTATAAGATTCATCATGAAGTATGCATGAATCTGAACTAAGTTTCACATTTTGTAAATTCCTAATTCTGATTCATGTTTAGCACATGCTTTATTGTTCAAATTACAACCGCAATTGTCTTGCATGATTACAGCTCTCGACATTGATTTTAATATGCTGGCCCATATTTTTGTTCATTTTATGACCGGACTGCTTTGCATGAAAATCCTGTACGGAAACTAAAACGTTAAAAAGGGTGAAGGTCTTTTGAATATTGACCAGAGCATGGATTGTGTGAACTATGAAATCGGCCTTGAAAATATGTTGAATTTTGTTTGAATCTTGAATAAGTGCTTCAGACCTAAAACTGTGAAGCAGTTAGATAAGATTCTCTGGCATGCCTTAGAACGTTATGGTGGTAATCAAGGATAACTCCGTCCATGGAGCGATATTGGTCCGCCCCTCCTCAGAACGTAAAGAGAGGACAGAGATATGAAACTACGGACTTTGGATTTTGAATGGAAATGGAAATGGATATGATTATCGAACTATGGCCTTTTATTGTGTAAAGTGAACATAATCTACCATTAACTACTCTCCCCCTTAGCGGGTAGGGTATAGTAGCCTAGGTCCCTTTAAACAAAGAAAATGATTTGGCATTATGAACTTTGAAAATTTAATATTATGTAAGAACTTCGGAAATAGATAATGTAATGTGAACTTCGGATTTTAACGCTGAGCTTTTTACTTCAGAAGTTAGCTTTAAAATATAGAAATTTTGTACCCTGAAAATTTGCATCCAGCAGTGAACTTTGAAAATTGATATCAGACTTGGACTTCGGAATCGGCATCCGTAATGAACCTCGGTATTTCCTATAACTCTATGTTATCGCATTCATGATTGATATTGCTTATTTTTGGTGCCTTGTTGAGTTTCGGCTCACTCTGTTATAATTTTCCTCCTCCAAATGAAACGGTAGAATTGATACCAGACGAGCAGGAATAGACAAAGTTTAGTCATGAGGAATTTTGGAATCGGAAAGCCTGATGAAGATTTTTGGAGAATTTGATAGTGTTGAATGTCTTTATCTCAAACTATGAATGAGTGACTATGCTTTCACTTGTATACATTTTGGTATAGATCTGCTTCCGCCATTAACTTTTGGTTATAATTAGGTATTAGAATGGCATCTCTATAAGAATTTTTGTTTAATGAAATGAAATATTAAAAGAATTAGAGCCGTGAATATTACATAGCGTTGGATGATCCTGTGTATGCATTGTGAATATGTATACATATTTAAAGTCTGTATTCTTTGTACGCATCCATGTGTTGGTCCAGTTTGGACAGTTTTCCTTGATTTCTTCATCTTTGGACTTAGCTTTGGAAGAATTCTGATGGGAAGATTTTTAAAGTAAAAAAAAAATTTGCTCCGTCACAACCCGCTCTAGTAGAATTACGCTTGAGCAGCGCTCAAGCGGTGCTCTAGCGGTGTGCTCGTAGCCAAGATCGCTTTAGCGGTGTGCTCAAGCAGTAGTCGAGCGCTCTTCGCTCCTTTGCTCATTTTGCCTCATTTTTCTTTGGTACCAAATTTTCCATTATATTTAAGCCTTAACATGATTTCTATCCATATAATTAATTTATAATTATCATGTCCCGAAATCGGGATTTCACATTCTCCCCCATTTAAAAAAATTTTCTCCTCGAAATTAAACAGAGCTACATACCTCAAGAAAATAAGTAGAGATATTCACTTTGGATTTCCTCTTTGCGCTCCCAAGTGGCCTCCTCAGGTGAATGATTCCTCGAGAGTACTTTTATTAGGGGAATAGTCTTAGTGCATAACCTCTGATCCTTTCAATCTAGAATCTATATCGGCTCCTCGACATAGGATAAATCCTTATCAATAATCAAGGTCTCATACTTAATCACATGTGCAGGATCGTGGACATACTTCCGAAGCATCGATACATGAAATAAATCATGTATGTCGGCCAGACTAGGTTATAGTGCCAATCGGTAAGCTACCTCCCCGATCCTCTCAAGAATTTCAAATGGACCTATGAACCACAGCTTCAGCTTCCTTTTACTCCGAACCTGAATGATCCCTTTGACGGTGAAACTGTCAGAAATACAAATTCTCTGACCTCAAAGCTCAATTCTTTCCTCATCTGATCTGCATAACTTTTCTATCTGCTTTGAGCAACTTTCAAATTATCATGAATTAGTTTAATTTTATCAATAATTTCTTTCACAATTTTAGGACCCAAAACTCTCTTATCTCCGGTCTCCTCCCAGTGAATCAGTGATCTGCACTTCCTTCCATACAGTTCCTCAAAAGGTGCCATGTCGATACTAGCCTAATAACTGTTATTATATGTAAATTCAGCCAGTACCAGATAAGTGTCCCAAGTTGCCTTCATTTCTAACACCGATGCCCTCAACATTTCCTCAAGAATCTGAATGGTACGCTTCGATTGGCCATCAATTTAGGGGTGATACGCAGTATTGAACTTCAATTCTGTCCCCAATTCCTTATGCAAGCTTTCTCAAAACCTCAAGACAAAACGGGGATCCCTATCAGACACAATCATGGCAGGTATTCCATGAAGCCTCATAATTTTATGTACATATAATTGGACCAATCTATCACGAGAATATGTCATCTTGATCACCAAGAAATGAGCTGATTTCATTAGCCGATCAACTATAACCCAAATGGCACCATTATTCCTTATAGTCCTCAGCAAACTAGATACAAAATTCATAGGTATTGGTTGTAATAACACAGAAGGATTCCTCCTTTCAGCTTTCAGTTGCTGACATACAATGCATTTCTCCACATATATCATAATATTGCTCTCCATATTCCTCCACCAGAAAGTTTTCTTAAGATTCTCATACATTTTGTTTGCCCCAAGGTGGATTGTATACCAAGACCAGTGAGCATCCTTTAAGATCTTTTTCTTCAGTTCCCTATCATCCGGTACACATAATTGGTCTCTGAACCTCAATGCTCCATCAGTCCGGATGTTAAAATTGGCTCGAGAATCTTTATTCAGATAACTTACAATATCTACAAAGAATGGGTCATTCACTTGCTTTTCCTTAACTTCACTAATTACCTCCGATTGGATCTGAAGGTAAGATAGGAGCATCCCATCATCCCAAGCATAGTGTTGGATATCACACTGCTTCAAATAATCCAACATTTCCATCTGCTTAATTTGTAACTTAACTACATATCCCGATCGACTGCTCAATGCATCTGCAACTACATTAGCCTTCCTTGGCTTATACTATATTTCACAGTCATAGTCTTTCAAGAAATCAAGCTATCTCCTTTGCCTTATATTAAGTTCCTTTTGTTAAAATAGATACTTTAAGCTTTTATAATCAGAATACACAAGAAACTTTTCACCATATAAGTAATGTCCCCAAATTTTCAAGGCAAATACAACAACAGTTAGATCTAGTTCATGAGTCGGGTGGTTTCTTTCATGCACCTTTAGTTGTCTAGACCCATAAGCTACTGCTTTACCATGCTACATTAATACATAACCTAAACCCGCCTTAGAGGCATCACAGTACACCTCAAAGCCTCCTGAACCCTCCAGAATAATCAATATCGGGACAGTAATCAAGCGATCCTTTAACTCTTGGAAACTTAGATCACACTGCTCAGTCCAATCAAACTTGGCCTCCTTTTTTAGTAGCTGAGTCAGAGGCACAGAAATTTACGAAAAATTCTCTATAAAATGCCTGTAATAGCCTGCTATGCCAAGAAAGCTTCTAACCTCAGTCATAGATGTCAGCCTACTCCAGTTTGTAACAGCCTCCACCTTCTTTGGATCCACAGAAATACCACCGTCAGAAATCACATGCCCCAGAGATATCAACTTCTTTATCCAAAACTTACATTTACTCAGCTTATTTTTCCTCACGAAGTACTTGAAGTACCATCCTCAAGTAAGTTTTGTGCTTCGCTTAATCCTTTGAATATATCATGATGTCATCAGTAAAAACCACCATAAATTTATCTAGATATGGCCTGAACATCTTCATCATATCCATAAAAGTAGTAGGGGTATTCATCAGGCCAAAAGGCAAAACAAGGAACTCATAGTGGCTATAACGCATCCAAAAAGAAGTCTTAGCCACATCTTCTAGCTTGATCCTCAACTGATAATAATCGGACCTCAAATCAATCTTCAAGAACACCCGAGATCCTTGCAATTGTTCAAATAAATCATCGATACGCGAAAACAAATACTTATTCTTAATTGTGATTTTATTTAACTCACGATAATTAATACATAGCCGCAAGGACCCATCCTTCTTCCTCACAAATAATACCGATGCTCCCCAAGGAGATACACTTGCTCTGATAAAATCCTTATCTAACGTTCCTGTAATTGCAATTTCAGTTCCTTTAATTCCACCGGGGCCATATGACAAGGGGCCTTAGAAATCATGCTAACTCTGGGAATAATTGCAATCTCAAACTCAATTTTCTAATGTGGAGATAATCTAGGCAATTCCTCTGAAAATATATCCTCAAAATCACAAAAATAAGGATATTCTTAGCCAGCACACTATAACTCCTAGTGGTGCAGGCATATGCCAAGTGAGCTTTACACCCACTTTTCATTAAATACTTGGCATGCAAAGTACAAATTAATACAGGCACCTCCTTTTTTCTAATGCCTTAAAAGAAAAAGGGTCCCATCTCAGGATTATCAAAATAAACCATTTTTTAAAAAATAATTAATACTGGCATAATTTTTAGCTAGTCAGTCCATTTCCAAAATTATATCAAAGTCTCCCATATTCAATAACACTAAATCCACAATCAAACAATCCCCATTCACTTCAACCACACATCTAGGATACACAACATCAGTAACCACAGATGATCTACTGGGAGTTGACACAGACAATACATAATCCAAAATAAACGGGGCAGATATAATACAGTATGCAAATTATAGAGAAATAAAAGAGTGGGTAAATCCCAAATCAAATAATATAGAAGTGAAAACTCTATAAATAGAGATGATACCTTCCACAATGTTCGGGAATGCCTCTCGGTCTTGAACAGTCACCACGAAGGTCTTAGCTATGACAGTAGGCTTCTTTCCTTTTAGCCTCGGAGGTAATGGACAGTCTTTCACCAAGTGGCCCTACTGTCCACATCTAAAGTATGCTCCCGATGCCTTGCAACATACTTATCCCGGGTGCTTCCTCCCACAAAAAGTACAATCAATAGCTGATACTTGAGAGCTAGTCATTGACTGAGCTGGAATGATGCTCTTTCCTTTGTCTACGGTCCTTGCCTTCTTGGATGGCCCGGAAGATCCCACATTCGAGACAACACTAAAACCTGCCTGGCCAGCAATCGTCTTTACAGAGAATTGCTTCTTGTGAGATCCAAAATCTAAATGCTCAAATTGGAATTCAAAATGTTAATCGGCCTGCATACATAGAAATCTAAACCGGCCTCCCCCCATGAAAATCTAGTCCGGCCTTGTAATCAAGCCTGGCTTCCCTTCTGTGAATCAAGATCGGCCCTTCCCTAATGAAAAATGGACCGGCCTCTTCCATAGAATCCAAAATCGGCCTGTTTGATGAAAAACACAATCGGCCTAAAAAGGTGGGCCAGCAAAGAGTGGGCCGCTGGCATGAAAATGGAGCAGTTAGCCTGAATTAAATTAATGGTAACTAAAGACAAAAGTAAACTTTATTATTCAGTTAGAATCCAATTAGGCGGTAACTAGGTGGCGACCAAATAAAGTAAGTAAACCAACCTGGTTACTCCACCTACCCATTGAAAACAAGTACGGGAGTAAGTGACTTACCCCACTTACTCCACCAAACCCCTCCTCTATATAAACCCAGCGCTGGTTGATGCACAGGCAAGCAGAAGGAAGAGAGTGAAGAGGAAAAGCTTCAAGACGGTAAAATTTAGGCAATCAACTCTCAGGCAAATTACTCTGTTTTAAAGTTCGTGCTCTATTTTTACCTTCAGAACATTTCGAGCCTTTTAAAATCTGGATCCTTAAATATTCTCCTATTTTCCAACCACCAGTTTTAAGAAAGACTGCAATATTCCTCTCCGATTTAAGTTATTATCAATTTACTGCTGTATCTATTCTATTTTTGTTTAACTACTGATTTCTTATCTGCATTTACTTTGTTTCTGCTCAACTGGGCGCTACGTGTTTAAAATCACTTGTTTGTCTGCAAACTCGGTTTCCTACATGAAAAATGGTACTCGGCATTTTAGGTGATGCATAATTGAACAGACTCGGCCCTTCTGCATGAAAAAGTTGAAATCGGCTGCATAAAAATGAACTCAGCCTTTCTGCATGAAAAATTTGAAATAGGCATTTCATTGAAATCGGCCCCTTGCATGATTAAATCGAAATCGGTCCCTTGCATGTTAAAATCAAAATCGGCCCCTTTTACATTGAAATCGAAGTCGGCCCTTGCATTGAAATTGGAATTGGCCTTTTCATTTAAATCGGAATCGGCCTTTGCGTGTTAAAATCGAAATCGACCTTGCATCGAAATTGGCCCTTGCATCGAAATCAGCCTTTGCATTGAAATCGAAATCGGCCCTTGCGTTAAAATCGAAATCGGCTTTGTGCATCAAAGTTGATATCGGCCCTATGCATTGAAATCGAAATCGGCCCTTGCAATAAAAATCGAAATCGGCCATATGCATTGAAATCAAAATCGGCCCCTTGCATGCTAAAATTGAAATCGGCCTCTGCATGTTAAAGTTGGAATCGGCCTTATTCATGAAAATCAAAACCGGCCCTCTTGCTTTAAAATTGAAATCGGCCCCCTTTACAATATGAAACTGAAACCGGCCTTTGCATGAAATCGGCCTCGTCATATAGCAAAAATAAAACCGGCCTACCCTTGAGAAAATCAGAATCAGCCTGCAGAAAAATGAAACCGGCCTGCCCTTGTGAAAATCAGAATCGGCCTGCAAAAAAATGAAACCGGCCTACCCTTGAGAAAATCAGAATCGGCCTGCACAAAAATGAAACCGGCCTGCCCTTGAGAAAATCAGAATCGGCCTACTGCTAGATCTAAATCGGTTATCCTTGTGAAAATCAGGATCGGCCTTTTTGCATGGGAATCAAAGCCGACCTTCACATGAAATCGAAATCGGTCCCTCGTGCAAGGAAATGGAAACTAGCCCTCACATGAAAATCAAACCAGCCCTTTTGCATGGAAATCAAAATCGACCCTCTTGCATTTGAAACCGGCCCTTGCATAGAACATGAAACCGGAATGCATACTTTGAACTCTGCTTTTACATGTGAAAATGGAAACCGGCCCTTTTGTATGTTGAAATCAAAATCGGCCCTCACATGAAAGTCAAACTAGCCCTTTTGCATGGAAATCAAAACCGGCCCTTTTGCATGGAAATCGAAACCAGCCCTTGCATAGAACATGAAACCGGAATGCATACTTTGAACTCTGCTTTTGCATGTGAAAATGTAAATCAGAACTTGCATGATGAATTCAAAATCGGCTTGCGACATGGCCATTCGGAATGAGAACAAAGAAAATGTGAACCGACTTTATGGTAACACCATCAGTTCATATTTTTTATTTGGGAGATAAGATTCCCCGGCATGCCTTAGAATTTTACGGTAGTAATCGAGGATAACTCTGTCCATTGAGTTAATTGTGGTCCGCCCTGTCCTCGGGGTGTTATAGTTAGAGGAAAGCGAACTCTGTCCATGGAGCTATTTGTGGTCCGCCCTGTCCTCGAGGCGTTACGGTCAGGAGGAAAGCTTAGTTCTAGCCTACCTTCAGGTGGCACACCGATCCCACGAGACGGGATACTTCTGTTCAATTATCGGCCTTGGATTGTGTGGACTGAATACAATCTATCCTCGATTAATGCCCCCTCCGCAAACAAAAGAATAAAAGAAGACTTTTATAACGAAACCGACTCTGTTTTATGCTCTGACATTCTATTCGACCTTCATCAGGCTAAGTATTTATTATAGTATTGCGTATGATTCTATTCTAATTTTTCTTGCATTGATTACTTCTATTTTCTGATCCGTTACTGTTTAATAATATTTATGCATCCGCCTGAAAACACAAATATTTTATGGTAATCGGCATGTAACTTGTTGAGCTCCGGCTCACTGTTTTCTCTTTTTCTCCCCTATAGATGAGACTTTAGAGCTTGTGCCTGATGAGTTGTAGTGATTAGAGCTTGTCTGAAGAATTATTAAAGACTCAGAAGCTTATTTTGGAGAATATCATTGTAATGGCTTGATATTGAATCATGAACTCTTGTAGTTGGACATTTTTAATTATGTATTCGAAATGAAAATGTTGGAATGAATATGAATGCTTCCGCAGGATTTTAGACTAACTTCCACTATGTTTCTTATGGTTAAAAGTACATGGGTCTTAGGTGGCATCTGTGATCCTGTGTTGGCAAAAAAAAAATCCATTCTGTCACAATTGGTATCAGAGAGTTGAGATACCTTAGGAATTGATTTATTGAAAAGTAGAAGCTTAGGATAGGTTAAGTTGAATCAAAGGAGGGTTATACATAGCCATTTGTTCCAACTTAAGGTGTTAGTACTAATTAAGTTTAGGGTAGGTTATGAATGACCGAATAAGAAATTGAAGGTGGAAGATAGACTGGCTGGGTTTAGCCATCCTAGTTCGGTAAATTAGACTAGTAGGACCAGGACGTCAAGGAGCGCCGTGTCTTAGTTGCGGCTTAAAACAAATTACAATCTAACCGAATTCTTCCTGTTACAGAATTTAAAAGTCTTAACTGAAGGAATGACAAGCAGAGCTCTTGGTTACGAAAAAAAAAGGAGTCCTTCAGAAAGAAAATATCCGGCCAAAAAGGTTCTAGTGCCGGCTAGAGGGAGTCCGACCAATCAGTACAGACCTTAAAGGTATTGGAAAAGTTATGTCCTCATAGGAACAGGCCTTGTTTCATGGTACTAGGAGTTCGTCAGGCTAGACATAAGGTAAGAAATTGTTCATATTCAAAGAGAACCAGAGCACCCAAACTAATTGCCCCGATTATAGAAATTGTAGATTCTGCAAAAGATGTGGGAGTATAATCAGCTATGGTAGAAGGTACAATTTTTCCGAACACATGATGCTGAAACCTCTTTTATGCCGTGTTTCTTGAGTTTATCTTTGATTGAGGATTGCAAACTTAGTTAGCTATATTGATAATCATGGCAATTTCTGGTGACTATGGATAGAATTATCCGTATTGAATAAAGGTAGTAAGCTCTGATCGATTTGGGGTGGTAACTTTTGGCAAGATGCCATATTAGTAAAAGAGTTGGATTAATAAGGATATTAGAACTAGCATATCAGATTATGAAATTCTGAGTAAGAGGCAATGTTAAATGACTTAAAAGGCATTCAACCTAATTAGAATTAGGATTTCCCTTTTTAAAGTCTAGATGACCGTTCAAGAATCTGGCTATGAAGGTTTTAAGGAACGTATGTATGACCAAGTTAATCTGTTTTAATGGGCGATTTTAAGGAAGCTGAATTTGACATTAGTCTCTAAGGGATTAAAAAAGTATTGACTAGACACTATTAATGGAGTCGTAGAACCATATGATAATAGGACTTATCAATAATCAGGTAAGTTAGCATAGGTGGTATGCTTATAAGAAAGATTGGGATTTTGTTAGTCTGTATTAATAAGTAATCACCCACAAGCAAAGTGGGGGAGATGTCTGTGGGATGGGATTGCTCCACCTGTAATTAGAATTTTGTGATAAGATCTCTGAGGACTTAAGAATGATCCCTTGAAGGAAATTTAAGGTCTTATGAAATTAAAAGTTAGAAATGGATCTCAATATATTTGACGAAGGAGAATACTAAGATCAATAGTCAATGTCAGAAGTCTCCATATGGATGTGTGAAGAATCACTTGGAAGATAATTCTGATCTGGTAATTTTAAAAATTATGAGGATGAACTTTCCTAGATTGTTGAGGATTAATACTCTTGGGTTAATTAGGAGAGAAATCCCTTATCAGAATTACTTTTTCATTAATTAAGATTAGTAATCGAATGTCTCCACTTAAATGATGATAAAATGATTCACCCATGATAATTTCAAATGATGTGTTGATTCATATACCAATGAGGTCTTAAAATTGTTAAGTGAAGAGGTAATGAATTGGACAATGGAATCGGAAGCCACATTGAACCAATAGTGACCGTATAAATTGCAGTTTTTGATATTGCCATGGGTTGAGGGTTTGAGAAAAGTTGTTTCCCTCGGTATATGGACTTTGAGATTTTGAGACTGTTAAGTGTTAGTGTCTCGAGATATTAAGCAATGGTCTAAGACTGAACCGAATCCATAGAGACTGTTATAGTTAGGACTTCTTATTCTGTTGTTTGGATATTCTAGAATCAATTTAAGTCAAGGTTATCACATGGCTCGGATGTTCGAAGGGGAATATGGTGTGAAAATGAAGAAGATGTAAGGTATCCTGCTTCTTAGGTCTAAATGTACCTTGAATTTTATGTTGAGATTTTAGTTGAGCATGGAAAAAGAATCAAAATTTCAGGTTGTAATAGTGGTGGTAAGGTGAAATTGATTAAAGTAAAGTTAACTGATCGATCAGAGTGGCGCAGCGGAAGAGTGATGAACCTGTGCACATAAAAAGGTTTAAGTTAATATCCAAAGAAAATGCTCAGCATTGAGGTTCAGGGCGAAAGGAAATGAGGTATTTTGCTAATTTTGAGGACAAAATTCCTTTTAAGTGGGGGAGAATTGTGAGATCCAAAATCTAAATGCTCAAATTGGAATTCAAAATGTTAACCGGCCTGCATTCATAGAAATCCAAACCGGCCTCCTCCCTTGAAAATCCGGTCCGACCTTGTAATCAAGCCCAGCTTCCCTTCTGTGAATCAAGATCGGCCCTTCCCTAATGAAAAATGGACCGGCCTCCTCCATAGAATCCAAAATCGGCCCGTTTGATGAAAAACACAACCGGCCCAAAAAGGCTGGCCAGTAAAGAGTGGGCCGCTGGCATGAAAATGGAGCAGTTGGCCTGAATTGAATTAATAGTAACTAAAGACAAAAGTAAACTTTATTGTTCAGTTAGAATCCAACTAGGCGACAACTAGGCGGCGACCAAATGAAGTATGTAAACCAACCTGGTTACTCCACCTATCCTCTGAAAACAAGTACGGGAGTAAGTGACTTACCCCACTTACTCCACCAAATCCCTCCTTTGTATAAACCCGGCGCTGGTTGATGCACAGGCAAGCAGAAGGAAGAGAGTGAAGGGGAAAAGCTTCAAGGTGGTAAAATTTAGGCAATCAACTCTCAGGCAAGTTACTCTGTTTTAAAGTTCGTGCTCTGTTTTTACCTTTAGAACATTTCGAGCCTTTTAAAATCAGGATCCTTAAGTATTCTCCGATTTTCCAACCACCAGTTTTAAGAGAGACTGCAATATCCCTCTCCGATTTAAGTTATTATCAATTTACTGTTGTATCTATTCTGTTTTTGTTTAACTGCTGATTTCTTATCTGCACATACTCTGTTTCTGCTCAACTGGGAGCTGCGTGTTTAAAATCACTTGTTTGTCTGCAAACTTGGTTTCCTACATGAAAAATGGTACTCGGCATTTTAGGTGATGCATAATTGAACAGACTCGGCCCTTTTGCATGAAAAAGTTGAAATCGGCTGCATAAAAATGAACTCGGCCTTTCTGCATGAAAAATTTGAAATAGGCATTTCATCGAAATCGGCCCCTTGCATGATTAAATCGAAATTGGTCCCTTGCATGTTAAAATCAAAACCGGCCCCATTTACATTGAAATCAAAATCGGCCCTTGCACTGAAATCAGAATTGGCCTTTGCATTGAAATCGGAATCGGCCTTTGCATATTAAAATCGAAATCGACCTTGCATCGAAATCGGCCCTTGCATCGAAATCGGCCTTTGCATTGAAATCAAAATCGGCCCTTGTGATAAAAATTGAAATCAGCCTTGTGCATTGAAATCGAAATCGGCTCCTTGCATTCTAAAATTGAAATTGGCCTCTGCATGTTAAAGTCAGAATCGGCCTTATTCATGAAAATCAAAACCGGCCCTCTTGCTTTAAAATCGAAATCGGCCCCCTTTACATGATGAAACCGAAACGGGCCTTTGCATGAAATCATCCATGAAATTGAAATCGGCCCCGTTGTATAGCAAAAAAGAAACCGACCTACCCTTGAGAAAATCAGAATCGACCTGCACAAAAACGAAACCGGCCTGCCCTTGTGAAAATCAGAATCGGCCTGCAAAAAAATGAAACCGGCCTACCCTTGAGAAAATCAGAATCGGCCTGCATAAAAACGAAACCGGCCTGGCCTTGTGAAAATCAAAATCGGCCTACTGCTAGATCTAAATCGGCTATCCTTGTTAAAATCAGGATCGGCCTTTTTGCATGGGAATCAAAGCCGACCTTCACATGAAATTGAAATCGGTCCGTCGTGCAAGGAAATGGAAACCGGCCCTCACATGAAAATCAAACCGGCCCTTTTGCATAGAAATCAAAACCAGCCCTCTTGCATTTGAAACTGGCCCTTGCATAGAACATGGAACCGGAATGCATACTTTGAACTCTGCTTTTACATGTGAAAATGGAAACCGACCCTTTTTTATGTTGAAATCAAAACCGGCCCTCACATGAAAATCAAACCGACGGTTTTGCATGGAAATCAAAGCCGGCCCTTTTGCATGGAAATCGAAACCGGCCCTCTTGCATTTGAAACAAGCCCTTGCATAGAACAAGAAACCGGAATGCATACTTTGAACTCTGCTTTTGCATGTGAAAATGTAAATCGGCACTTGCATGATGAATTCGAAATCGGCTTGTGACATGGCCATCCAGAATGAGAACAAAGAAAATGTGAACCGACTTTATGGTAACACCATCAGTTCAGATTTTTGATTTGGGAGATAAGGTTCTCCGGCATGCCTTAGAATTTTACGGTAGTAATCGAGGATAACTCTGTCCATAGAGTTAATTGTGGTCCGCCCTGTCCTCGAGGCGTTACGGTCACGAGGAAAGCGAACTCTGTCCATGGAGCTATTTGTGGTCTGCCCTGTCCTCGGGGCGTTACGGTCAGGAGGAAAGCTTAGTTCTGGCCTACCTTCAGGTGGCACACCGATCCCACGAGACGGGATACTTCTTTTCAGTTATCGGCCTTGGATTGTATGGACTAAACACAATCTATCCTCGATTAATGCCCCCTCCACAAACAAAAAAATAAAAGAAGACTTTTATGACGAAACCGACTTTGTTTTATACTCTGACATTCTGTTCGACCTTCATCAGGCTAAGTATTGATTATAGTATTGCATATGATTCTGTTCTGATTTTTCTTGCATTGATTACTTCAGTTTTCTGATCCGCTACTGTTTAATAATATTTATGTATCCGCCTGAAAACACAAATATTTTATGGTAATCGGCATGTACCTTGTTGAGCTCCGGCTTACTATTTTCTATTTTTCTCCCCTACAGATGAGACTTTAGAGCTTGTGCTTGACGAGTTGGAGTGATTAGAGCTTGTCTGAAGAATTATTAAAAACTTGGAAGCTTATTTTGGAGAATATCATTGTAATGGCTTGATATTGAATCATGAACTCTTGTAGTTGGACATTTTTTATTATGTATTCGGAATGAAAATGTTGGAATGAATATGACTGCTTCTACAGGATGTTAGACTAACTTCCACTATATTTCTTATGGTTAAAAGTACATGAGTCCTAGGTGGCATTTGTAATCCTGTGTTGGCAAAAAAAAAAAATCCGTTCCGTCACACTTCTCCTCCACCTCTTTTTTCATAAATAATTGTCATATCTAGAATATCAATATAAGTTTGGAGCTTGTGGGTTGGTAATTGCTTCCTAATATCGTTCTGCAACCCTTGCTTGAATTTCTTTGCTTTCCTCAACTCGTCCTCCACATAAAATGATAAAAAATAGGACAACTCAATAAATCTTGTGTTATATTCAGTCACCGTCTTACTTCCCTGTCTCAGCCACATAAACTCTTGCTCCTTTTAATCTTGGAGACTAGATGGAAAATATTTTTTCATAAAAGTATCATCAAACATCTTCCACGTAATTGCGTCATCGGGCATGCCTAATGCCTTTTGTTTCTTGCTCCGCCAGCTATTAGGTTCACCCTCTAACTTGTATACTGTGAAGGTGACTTTCTCCAAATCAGTATACCAAATCACAGCAAATATCTTCTTCATTCTCTTTAGCCACACATCTACTTCTGTCGAATTAGGTTTTCCCGAAAATCCTGGTGCTCGCTTCGCTGTAAATCTATCATACGTCGTCGGAGCAGGATTTGTCGAAGCTAGCTCAGGTACAGGGATTGGAGCCATATGCCTCTGTTTCACAAATTCCACCACATTGGTTATTCGCTCCAACAGATCAACATAAGCTGCCTCTCTATCCTGGGGAAAACTAGTACCACCACGATTATTTCTTTAATTTCTCCTATTGGTCATCTTAAATCCTATATCCAAAGATAAGCACAGTATTATAACCTCAAGTAATCAAATTAAGGGAAAGGATTATCAGTAGTTTAATAAAATTCAAACCTAACCTAATGATCAACTTCCTAAGCATCCTAGTTGCCTTAGCTATCCTGACATATTCCCACAGAAATTCAAGCCTACAGAAATTCAAGCCCATGGCTGTTGCCATGGGACTATTGCTCGCTAATATTCAGCTTGCTTCATGAATTTTACTACTGAATTATGCTGCAAAATTCTTGAGTTTGCTGATGTATGATGCATTCTGCCCAAGGTGTGCTTTTGCCACCTTTAGCTCGGGATGAGGTGTGCAACTGACCGCGGCTCCTTTTTACCGAGTTGCAATTGGCCATGATATCTGCTTTTGGCCAGGATATCTGCAAAATGACGTGATGTCTGTTTTAATCCGACTGAGGTTAGTTATGCCCGAGATGAGGTGTGCTAATGCTCGAGTTGCAAATGGCTGAGTCCTCTGCTTGGCCGAGCAGTCTACTACATGCCTAGATTGACTGAGATGAAACATAATGCCTGAGGTATCTGTTGCCTAACTTTGGGCTACCGCCTTCCCAAATGTCTGAGGTGTTGCAAACGCTTGAGTTGCAAATGGCTAAGTCCTCTGCTTGTCTGAGCAGTCTACTACAAACCGATATGCACATATCTGAGATGGTGATCCAGCTTCTGGCAAATATGGTGATCCAGATTTGGTCCAACCTGTTTCTTAGTCATGAAGAGTTCATGACTTGTGGAGTGTATTATTTCTTACCTTTTTTCATGACATGTTCATGAGGCTTGGGGTATGCCCCAACGTCATTGTTCTTGCTTCAAGTTGGAAAAACACTTGAGGTCAGAATATTGATTTTATATTTTTCTTTTAATTTAATACACTTTCTTACTTACCCAAAAAAAGATCAATTCCTAAGTCATCTTATTTCTCTTATACCAATTATGACAGAATGGATTTTTTTTTGTCCTCAGAATTTTTCATCATTACAGAAAATAGAAACCTAAGCCCAATTGACAACCTAAAATTCTAGGAAAAAAATGGACAGAGTCTCCTCTAAAACTGGGCCAAACAGAAATACAAATACTGCTTATAACCTATAAACATACAGAATAATATTATCATATCCATCAATAGGTATTCTCATTTCAGATATGGGATCACAGATGCCGTATAATTTCCTATGGCTTGCACTTCATATTTCCTATCCACTATATTAACAGTTCAGAATAAAGATGCCATTTAGGACATGTATAGAATCTAGAAAACATATAGCAAAAGCAGAACTATAAACCTGTGGAAGCATAAATTCCTATTTCATCACATGCATCACATACATTTCACATACTAAATCTATATACATAAAATCCATATACAGAATCCATATATCAAAAATCTGGTATTTACATCTAACTGTTTCTTTTCAAGGTTCTCTAGAATATTTCAGATCTCCAAAGGTCTTCAAGCAAGACTTTAACTATTCTTTTTCATATGAAAATAGTTCTACTGTCTCATTTGGAGGGAAAAATAGTAAAATAGTGAGCCAAAACCCAACAAGGTACATGCAAACATATAATAAAACTTTCATGCGGAACAAAATATAGTAAAATTGATACAGTTACATATTAAAGTATAAATGCTATAAAACAGTAATTTACAGAAATTATAGCAGAATATAAATACAGAATTATAGAATTGCTAGAGAACAGAAACATATATATAAATCACGTGGAAAACATAATCTGATAATAATAATCAGGTTTTGAAAATCAAAAATTGGTAAACATAAATCAGAAATCATAAACTGATACAAAATCTATAAATTATAAAAAATCTCCTTTTCTATTAGTAAACAACCCAACCAATAGACCCTACTAGTAGAATGGGTAAATAATTGAGGATAGATTGTATTCACTCCATATAATCTAAGGCCAGTAATAGGAACAGGAGATCCCTTCTCACGAAATCTATCCGCTTTTAATGGGGTTCAAGACACGAGTATCGGCCAGTGACAGTAATTACCCTCTAGGTTAACGCCCTGAGGAAGGGCGGACCACATGTAACTCCATGGACAGAGTTATTGTGATGGAATGGATCCCAATTCTCATAAGACCCCTCCGTCAGATAGATACAGAATACAATTCATAAATTTAAATCCTTAAAATTTATAAAGATTTGGGCAGAGTTTCCTCTGCATCTAGACCAAATCCAAATATACGACCTGTATACAATAATTCGTACGGAGCATACTCGATATCCAGACTTCAGACTTATGACCACGACACATTTACAGGACCAATACAAGCACACAACTGACCAAATATAATAATTCACTTCCTATAACACGAGCACACAAGATCACAAATGCCATCCATAGCTTTAATTTAACAACTCTATCCATAATACCAGAATTCATACGAGAGATGCTGTCTAAAACCTATACAAAATCAAAAACATATAGCGGAAGCAACAATATCTACAACAAAATCCTGCAGAAGGATAAACACAGATCAACAGAATATAAAGCATATCATAACCCTTTATACAAAATCTTCCTCCACAATCCAGATATTTATAATAACATAATCACAGTCCTAAGTTTTTAGAAACTCCAAGGCTCCAGATCTTCCTTACTAACTCTAGCTATACCTAGTCATCCGATATCGTCTCTATAGCCTTATTTGGAGAAAAAATAGAAAATAGTGAGCCGAAACCCAACAAGGTACCAAAACATATAGAATATAATACTCTGATACAGAACATAATTGTAGAAGGTGATAAGAACTATCAAGGAACAAGAACATACATAGAAATTATGAAAAAGCCTAGTTCGATGTAAACAAGTTTCGATAATCATAGTTTATGCTTTCATACCAAACGTAATTACGTTAGAACAGAAAAACCACGATATTATCAGAAGAATAGAAACGTTCACGAAAAATAGGAAGAAGGCATAATTCTATTTAAACACTTATCAGAATCCATAAAACAGTTTCAAATCTCATTATTTTTTAGAAATTCTAGTTCGATATTCTCAAAATCCATCTAGTATACTCTACTAGCCAATGGGCAAATAATCAAGGATAGATTGTGTTCAATCCATTCAATCAAAGGCCGATAGTTCAATAGTTCGATGGTATACATTTCAATTTGATAATTCGATAGTTCAATGGTTCGATAGTATCCTCGATTACCTAACCGTAACATTCTAAGGCATGCTGGAGAACCTTATCTAACTATACGACTATTCTAGGTTCGATTTTCTCAATGATTAATTTAGTTAAATGCATTTGCTCAGAATTCCATAACCAAAATTTCATCATAGTTCATGGCCAAGTCCAAGTTTCATTCAATTACTCTTTCAGACGATTTCAGTGGTTTCTATAGTTCGATAATACGGTTCCATGCAGAGTTTTTAGATACAAATCATTCGATAAATGTTATAGGGCAACAATTAACAATTAAATCATTAAAATTTCAAGTTTTCAACACAATTTTCCAAATTTTCGTTCTAGGGTTCCATAGGAAACTTCCGAGCTTAAATCGAACACCAAACAGATGTTTATTCATGAAATCGATGCCATAATTCCAAATACACATACAAAATCCTGCATTTAAACCAATAACCCCCAATTTTTCGAGCTAGGGTTTGCACTACACCGTCTGGATACAAAACGAAGCCAAAATGTTAGCCAAATGACAAAATCGGAGTTATTAATCACAATATACTTGCATAAACATGAAATCTAGTCCAAAAATCACAAAATTCATTCATTATTCATGTCAAATATTGAAGAACAAGAGATTTAGAGCATAAATAACAAAATGGAGATATTTAAAAGTGGTAAAAATGAAAAATGAGATCGGAGGTACACTTGTCTTAACCCGAGGTACACTTGTCTTAACCCGATCTACCGTTATTTTTACCCAGATTGGAGTGGAACAGCTAGATTACTCCTCTTCTCTTCCCTTTCCCTCTTCTCTCCCACTCCTCTCCCCGTGTAATGCCAAAAATGGCTGAAGATATCGCGCACGGCCCCTTTTATATAGTCGGGGCACTCGTGCGCCCGTCGAGCAGTCCCTGAGTGCTCCCTTTTTGCAAAATTGCGCTCGATGGGGCGCTCAAGTGGCAATCAAGCACCCTCCTCATACCCATACGACGCTCCCACCTTGTCTCGAGCGATCCTTGAGCAAGTCCCTTGCACAAAATTGTGCCTAACCGGCGCTCGAGCGCATGTCGAGCGCTAGTCCCCCCTTTGGCTGATTTTGCTCCTTTTTGCTTCTGTACCAAAATTTTCTCTATATTTAAGCGCAAACATGATTTTCATCCACATAATTATTTCATAATTATCACATTTCGGGGTCAGAATCTCACACTCTCCCCCACTTACAGAAATTTTATCTTTGAAATTTAACAAACCTTGAATTTCACAATCAAGGAACCTTCCTAACATATCCAAATCATTTCCAAATTCAAGCGGTTATCCTTGAAAAGCCTTAATTCTACAAATTGTTCTGATCCTTATCATTTGACATGTCTTATCAGGATCCAAATCTATTAAATCCAAAGACAAATCTGTTTCATTAGTCACTTTTCAAACTTAATTCTAAATCTTACATAAGCAAAACGCTTCGTTTCATTTCATAATAAACATCAAGATTGAGCATTTCCTCTGAACATCATCTTAAACCTTAATACATAGATAGGTTCATCACTCTTCCATTATGCCACTCTGATCAGTTATTTAGTTTCAAATTGTTCGATTTCAATTTACCGTCACTATCACAATCTAGAATCACAATTCCTTTACTGAGCTTTGTTAAAATCCTAAAATAAATTTCAAGTCACAATTAAACTTCAAAAGCGGGATACCTTACATCTTCTTCACTTTGTTGGTATGTCCTCAATTTGACATTTTTATAAGACACATATTCCATTCTGAATACCTAAATCATGCAGTAACCATCATTAAAATTGCCCTTAAGATATCCATATTACAAGAATAATTCTCACAGATTCTCAATTCTCCATAGTCCTCAATAAAGTCCTAACCATAACAATTATCATAAATTTGACACAGTTCAATATCATGCCTTAAAATCTCAAGATTTTAACAATTAGCAACCTTGAGATTTTCAAATTCCTACACTAAGAAATTTCAAATCTTATTGGCATACCAATAAGTCCATTGATTAAACTTAAACACGTCTTCCATAATCATGATTAGCGAGTTGTTTTATTACGAAACCACAAGGGCTTCCCAATTTAGAACTTCATAGTCCCAATATTTTGAACACAATTCTGTTTCACACTTAGAAATGCAACATTCTATTATCTCGAGTAATTGACTCTATTCATATTTTCCTTCTCATTTCCCACAAAACTCCAAAGGATATGAAAACTATAAACCCTTTAACATCCATTATTGGTACTGATGCTCATTTTTCCTCAAAATACTCAAGTCCATTTACATAATCCTTAAGCAAGCTTATCTACTTACCATTTCCAAAGTCAGCTTTCATCAGGGCATAACCATTCAGATCCCTAATTTATTAGGGAAAGTTATCTCCCAAGGTAATACTCGCAAATTCTCAAATGGAAACACCTGATATCAATTATTGATCTTGACCTCCACCTTCCTGAAATTATATCGGGATCCACTTACTACAGCCTTTAACTTTTTGGTTCGCAAGTCTTTAATTTCTTCCAAGAAATTATCCCTAAATCCTCAAAGATCTCATCACATATCTTTAATTACAAGTGAAACTAATTTTAAACTATGGGCTCCTCCCTTACTTTGCTCGTGGATAGATATCTATTGACACAGGATAGCAGAATCTCAATCTTTCTCAAGAACATCATTACCCATGCAAACTTACCTGGTCTATTGATTAATCCTACATCCTGAAGGACTAAGACTTTCTTAACGGCACTTAACCCTTCAATCTTACCCAAATCCTTTGAGACTAATGTCAGTTCAATCCGTCTCCGAATCACCCATTAAAACAAACTGACTTGGTTCTATTCCTCTAAATACATATCCTCAAAACTTTCACAGGGTAATCTAATTTTCTAATTAAACACAATGCCTATTCTAGATTCGATCAATTTTTCCTTTCGTTCAGGATTCATAACCTAATTACAGTGCATCACGAATTCTAAACTCATAACAAGATTCACACCAATATCCTCGAGCACCATCTCAATCTGAGAAGATCGGAATAACCCAAAAATTGACTCCAAATCATCGATCTCACTTATCTACCATGCCAACTAAAGAAATCAAACATTTCTTTTCCTAACCATACACAATCTATTACTTTTCTCAATTGGTCACTTAGTTAATAGTTATTCACAATCCACAAAAGAACACAGATATAATCAAAGATCTTCAAGGTGATGGAGACATATCATGCAAATCATGGGGGATTTAAAAGAACACATAAATCCCAGTTACCATTGAAACATTAATATTTAGTAACTTAATATTCCATTGTCGAGTTAATTTTTTCATCCCAACTAGACCAATCAGTTTTCACAATCATCTGACTAAAACCCAAAGATTTTACTGTTTGATTAACCTTAAATAAAATCACAGGGGTTCTTTTTTTCATATTTTCATAGCCATTCTTATTCTAATAGCAGAACCAGTTCGTAGTTATCCTTCGCCTATCTTATGGATATCTCAATCTCAAAGACTCCCAATCATCAAATCATTAACTTCTAATTATTTCAAAGTTTTTCAAATATACTCATCGATTGTACTTGAATCCACAAGATCATTTTTGGTCTCGACACAACCTCAACAGCAACTTTGTTCGTCAATCAAACAAATCTTCTTTTTAACAGTTTCCTCAAATTTTCTCATTTGCTTAATAACCCTCCAGGTATGGCCTAGTATTGTGATGGACCGGCCTTATTCCAACATAAAGTCGCCATCAAGTCTTAAATAAATATTAAATGACATAAAAAAAATTTACTTTTTTTATTATATTTTCCAGTCAACTGGCATTGACCGGATTATAAGGACTGATAACTGGAATTTCTTATGTTCTAGAATCTGGGCCATTACAATCTCCCCCACTTATAAAAATTTTATCCTTGAAATTTTAAATAAAGTTACTAACCTCGAGAAAATAAATAGGGGTATTTGTTCCGAATTTCTTCCTCTCGTTCCCAAGTTGCCTCTTCGAGAGTGTGATTCTTCCAGAGCACCTTTATTAGAGCGATTGATTTGGTGCGTAGTCTATGTTCCCTTCGATCCAAGATTTTCACTGGCTCCTCTACATAGGACAAGTCCTTATTAATTGTCAAAGGTTCAAACTTAATTACATGAGTAGGATCATAGACATACTTTCGAAGCATTGATACATGAAACACGTCATATACTTCTGCTAAGTTCGGAGGTAATGCAAGCCTGTAAGCTACTTCTCCGATCCTTTATAGAATTTTAAAAGGGCCAATAAATCGTGGTTTCAACTTTTCTTTTACCCCGAATCTGTACTTCCCCTTAGATGGCGATACCTTTAGGAATACAAAATCGCCTTTTTTAAATTCTAATGCAGATCTCCTCCGATCTGCATAGCTCTTTTTGTCTGCTCCGGGCTGCTCTGAGATTCTCATGTACTAGCTTTATCTTTTCTACCATCTCTTTAATAATATCTGGTCCCAAAATCCTTTTATCTCCATGCTCCTCCCAGTGAATCGGTGATCTACATTTTCTTTCATACAAGGCCTCAAAAGGGGCCATGCCTATGCTGGCCTGGTAGCTATTATTGTAAGCAAACTCCGCTAAGGGTAAGAAATTATCCCAAGTCTCTTTTATCTCTAAGACTGAGGTCCTTAATATATCCTCGAGGATCTGGATAGTCTATTCTGACTGACCGTCAGTTTGCGGATAAAAAGCGGTACTAAATTTTAATTCGGTACCCAATTCCTTATGTAGACTTTTCCAAAATCGTGAAACAAAGCGAGGGTTTCTATCTGATACAATAGAGGCGGCACACCATGAAGCCTGACAACCTCGTTTACATACAACTGGGCTAATTTATCACGGGAGTATGTCGTCTGGATTGCCAGAAAATGGGCTGACTTTGTTAGCCGGTCGACAATAACCCAAATAGCATCATGTTTCCTTGGTGTCCTTGGCAGTCCGGTCACAAAGTCCATGGCAATATCTTCCCATTTCTAGCCTAGAAATGGCATTGGTTGCAATAACCCAGACGACTGCTTTCTTTCTGCCTTACTTGTTGGCATACAAGGCGTTTTTCCACGTAGGCTGCAATGTCCCTCTTCATATTCCTCCACCAGAATGTTTTCTTCAAATCTTGGTACATCTTGTTGGCTCCTGGGTGAATAGTATAATGGGATCGATGGGCTTCCTTAAAAATTTTCTGCTTTAATTCTTTATTGTCCGGCACATATAATCGATTTCTAAACCTTAATGCTCCATCCGACGTAACATGAAAATCACTTCGGGATTCTTTGTCCAACTCACTCATGATCTTTACAAGGAAAGAATCATTCGCCTGACATCCCTTTACCTCATTTATCACTTCTAGCTGGACATTAAGGCACGCCAAAATCATCCACTTTCCTTGCACATAACGCTGGACATCATAGTACATGAGACAGTCTAACATCTCCATTTGCTTGACTTGCATTCTAGCCATAATTTCAGGTTGCCGACTTAGTGCATGGGCGACTACATTGGCCTTTCCTGGTTCATACTGGATTTCACAATCATAGTCCTTCAGGAATTCAATCCACCTTCTCTGCCTCATATTCAGTTCCTTCTGAGAGAATAAATACTTTAGACTCTTATGATCGGAGTAGACCAAGAATCTTTCACCATACAGGTAATGCCTCCAGATTTTTAACACAAACACTACTACGGCTAATTCCAGATCTTGAGTTGGGTAATTTCTTTCATAATCCTTCAACTGTCGTGACCCATAGGCAATTACCCTTCTGTGTTGCATTAAAACAAAGCCCAACCTAATTTTTGAGACATCACAATAAACAATCAGTCCTCCTGATCCATTTGAAATGGTCAGAACCGGAGCAAAAGTTAACCGGTCTTTAAGTGCCTGAAAACTCCCTTCACAATCATTGGTCTATTCAAACTTGGCATCCTTCTTTGTTAACTGTGTGAGTGGCAATGCGATTTGGGAGAAGTTTTCCACAAATCGTCTATAATATCCAGCCAAGCCTAAGAAGCTCCGTACTTCGGTCACAGAGGTTGGCCGGTTCCACTTTACCACTACTTCTGCTTTCTTAGGATCGACGAAAATTCCTTCTTTGGAGATGACGTGTCCAAGGAATCCCACTTCCTCTAACCAAAATTCGCACTTTTTCAATTTGGCGAACAACTGGTGCTCCTTAAGGATCCAGAGTGTAGTCCGTAAATACTCCTCATGTTCCTCATAGCTTTTCGAATACACAAGGATGTCGTCAATAAAGACGATCACAAACTTGTCCAGGTATGGTTGAAAAATTTGGTTCATCAAGTCCATAAAGACGGCCGGAGCATTAGTCAACCCAAAAGGCATCACTACAAATTCATAGTGCCCATATCTAGTCCCTGAACGTCATCTTTGCAATATCCTCCTTTCTGATCTGAAGCTGATGATATCCGAATCTAAGGTCAATTTTTGAAAATACGCAAGTTCCTTGTAATTAGCCAAGGAGGTCATCAATCCTTGGTAGAGGATATTTGTTCTTGATGGTAATTTTGTGCAGTTCACGATAATCTATGCATAATCTCATGGTCCTGTCCTTCTTTCTTACAAAGAGAACCGGTGTTCCCCATGGTGACACACTCGGCCGAATGAAACCTTTATTTAACAATTCCTGCAGTTGCTGTTTCAATTGTTTAAGTTCGGCCGGTGCCATCCGATATGGTGCTTTGGATATTGGTGTTGATCTTGGCATCAGTTCTACTCCAAATTCCAACTCTCGCTAGGGTGGCAGTCCAGGTAATTTATCAGGAAATATGTCTTCGAATTCCAGCACCACAGGAATCTCTTTGGCCAGAGATTCTTGACTTTCAGTAGTCACACCAGCGAAGACTAGATAAGCTTGACACCCATCAACAATCAAGTGCCTGGCATGAAGGGCCAAAATGAAGCAAGATGCTTCTTTACGCCGGACTCCTTGAATATAAAAAGGCTTGTTTCCAGGGATGGTGAATTCTACTCTTTTTCGGAAACAATCAATCTTGGCATGATATCTGGCTAACCAATCCATTCCCAAGATTGCATTGAAGTCCTTCATTTTCAGCAAAACCAGATTAACAGGCATCACGTATTCATTTAATTCTATCGGACACTCTGAATATACTACATTTAAAATTATGGATGATCCTGTGGGTGAGGCGACCATTAATCGGCAGCCAAGAACTTGAGGAAGGGCCGTAAGATACTTCAAAAATTCATAGGAGATAAATGAGTGAGTAGATCCTGAGTCAAAGAGCACATGACTAGAAGCACCACAGATAGAAAGTGTACCTTTCACTACCTCCGCAGAGGTTTCAGCCTCCTTTGCATAAACAGCAAACACTTTAGTTGGAATAGGAGACTTAAATCCTCGGGCTTGTTTGGCGGGTGGGCAATCTCTGATCATGTGTTCGGCCTGGCCACAGTTAAAACAGACCCCCAGCTTCTTATAGCAAGGCTTCCCTTCATGTGATCTTCAGCAATAATCACATGTATTATTAGCCGAAGTTTGAGAAATCTGTACGGATCGGTTCTACTCCACACTGGACCTCGATGGTCTTGCTTTCATAGAAGGGCCTCCACTATCACTGCCCTTGAAATCTGACTAAAAGTCCTTTGTCTGAGCAATGCTCCTCTCTCCAACTCCTTCTTATAGATAACAGCCTTCTCGAGCACCTCTCCGTACGTGGCCAACGTCAGAGTTGAAAGGTGCCTCCTAATATCATCCCTTAATCCCTGAAAGAACCTCCTAGCCTTCCTCCCCTGGTCTTCCACCATATAAGGAGCATAGCGAGATAACTCTGTAAACTTTGCGTCGTACTCTGCCACAGAGCGAGTACCCTGCCTTAGGCCAAGGAATTCATCCTCTTTCTGTCCACGAAGATTAGTAGGGAAATATTTCTCTAAAAATGCTGCTTCGAATATTTCCCAACTAATATCCCAATCTGGCACGTTAAAAACTCTCTTCTGCATTTCCCACCAGTGGTGGGCCTCACCCATCAGTTTATGAGTGGCATAAAGAACCATGTCTCCAGTAGGACACTTAATTACTGCAAACACCTTCTTCAATTGTTGGATCCAAGTGTCTGCCTTCAACGGGTCGGGTTCCCTAGGGAATTCAGGAACTCACTCGTTGGTAAAATAATCATAGACCGACCTCTCTTGATGAACAGGAATTGGGGTGTTTACTGGAGTTGGTGGAGCCAAAGCTTCTATGACTGTAACAACCCAGATTCTAAAACATAGGAAATTCCAGTCATCAAGTCCTTAAATCCGGTCAACGCTAGTTGACCGGAAAATGTAATAAGAAAAGTAAATTGGCCTTAAGATGAAATCAAGTTCGGCCGTTACTTGATGAAAATCTAGTCCGGAATATTCCTTGATGAAAAGAAGTCTGGAATATTCCTTGATGAAAATCTAGTCCGGATTTCCTTGATGAAAAGAAGTCTGGAATATTCCTTGATGAAAAGAAGTCTGGATTTCCTTAATGAAAATCCAGTCCGGATTTCCTTGATGAAAAGAAGTTTGGATTTTCTTGATGAAAATCTAGTCCGGATTTTCGTAATGAAAAGAAGTCTGAAATATTCCTTGATGAAAAGAAGTTTGGAATATTCCTTGATGAAAAGAAGTCAGAATTTCCTTGATGAAAATCAAGTCCAGCCATATCAGGCCAAAGTGGCCTTGAAGGCCAGAGTGGCTTTGTGGTTGGTAAAGCCGAAGTTGATGATCGGGTCAACAAGTGTTGACCGGAAGTCGTGTAAGAATAATTCGGTCAACACCGATAGTGGACCGGAATGTGATTAAATGAGAAAGCAAATTCCTATTAAGTTCAGTTAACCAGAAATTTAATGTGTTTACATGAGAAAGCTAAATCCTTCTAAGTTCAGTTAACCGGGAATTTAATGTGTTTACATGAGAAAGCTAAATCCTTCCAAGTTCAGTTAACCAGGAATTTAATGTGTTTAAATGAGAAAGCTAAATCCTTCCAAGTTCAGTTAACCAGGAATTTAATGTGTTTACATGAAAAATCTAAATCCCACAAAGTTCAGTTAACCAAAAATTTAATGTGTTTACGTGAGAAATCTAAATTCCGTTAAATTCAGTTAACTAGGAATTAATAAACTCCTTGGGAATGAAAAACCATAAATGATCTAATTAAGAAGGGGACTTTTTGGAAAATGTAGAGCCATAAATAAGAAACATTCCATCTGAACTGCCAATCATTAATAATGGTCATCAGACCCAAGGCCTATAAATAAGAACTAGAAGAATGAGAAAGAGGCATGCAATAGAGTTTCTAGTAAAGGAAGGCCAAAAGATCAAGGCAAAGTAGAAGAAACCCAGGCAAGAGTAAAGATCAAGGTAAAGTACAAGAAACTCAGGCAAGAGTAAAGATCAAGGCAAAGTAGAAGAAACCCAGGCAAGAGTAAAAAGATCAAGGCAAAGTAGAAGAAACCCAGGAAAGATACTCACCCCTATTTCTAAAGTTCATGTTTATGCATGTTTGCTACGTAAGTATATGATATTCTTATGAAATTATGTATGTATGATGTTTGTTCTGTTTCTATGAATTATCGTTCTTAATCGCATGTTTAAAAGAAACTCTGGTATTCCTGACGTTAGATTTTATTCTGTTTGAAGTATATGTTTGATTATCGATCTATACCAACTCTGATAATTAGTGTTTAAAGAAGAGACTTCTAACTTTTAAGAAGAAGAGTTTCGGACTTTGAAGAATTTTGACTTTTAAAACTGTGGACTTTAAATAGAAATGAACTCCGATTTTTAGAACTCCGGATTTAAAGGAACTCCGGCTATTTGAGCTTTGGTTTTTAGTAGAATTAGAACTCTGGTTTCTGAATTACGGCTTCCGTTGAAAAAGAGCTCCGGCTTTTATGAATAAGGAACTTCGGCCTTTATGAATAATGAACTCCAACTTTTAAGAACTTCGGATTTCAGAAAAGAACTCCGCCTTTTGAAAAGAACTCCGCCTTTATGAATAATGAACTCCAGCTTTTAAGAACTTCGGATTTCAGAAAAGAACTCCGCCTTTTGAAAAGAACTACGCCTTTATGAATAATGAACTCCGACTTTTAAGAACTTCGGATTTCAGAAAAACTCCGCCTTTTGAAAAGAACTCCGCCTTTATGAATAATGAACTTCGGCTTTTAAGAACTTCGGATTTCAAAAAAGAACTCCGCCTTTAGAAAAGAACTCCGCCTTTATGAATAACGAACTCCGGCTTTTAAGAACTTCGGATTTCAAAAAAGAACTCCGCCTTTAGAAAAGAACTCCGCCTTTATGAATAACGAACTCCGGATTTTAAGAACTTCGGATAAGAACTCCGCCTTTTGAAAAGAACCTTGACTTTTGGAACTCCAGCTTTTAAGAACTCCGGCTTTGACAAAAGAACTTCGGCTTTTGGAACTCCGGTCTTCTGTTTGAAAAAGAACTCCGGCCTATTTATATGAACATGGAACAATGCATGTAATTTGGACAGCAAGTGGAACTCTACGACTTTTGACTTCCAAACGATGATGTATGGCAATTAAAAGACATGAACTAAGAATTGAGTTTTCATTAAACTTACTGTTAAAGGTGGATGAAGGATATTGGAGTGACACTCGAGGATTGCCTCTTGGACCATGGGAGGGAACTTTTGGTAGCATAAGACTTTTGGTCTACGGCCCCGTATGCCGGGTTAAAGGCACTACCTCCCGCCCCAGGGAGTATAATGAGGGGATACTGCTTTAGGTTGTGGGAACCCATCCTCAATGTTATCCGCTCCTGTCCGGTCCCTAAAGATGATAAGAATTTCCAACGATTTTTATGGAATCTTCAAAGACAAGATAATAAGAATAAGAAATCAAGAAGAAACGACATGATGATCTTCGTATATTAAATTATGTTATAAAACTCTGTTTTGATTCGATTATATGTATGTTTTGTTTTCTGCATGTGAGTACCTTGCTGAGCTTTGTAGCTCATTCTTGCCACTTTTGAGATGATGAAAGGCTTATAGAGGATGAAGTTGAGTAGAACCATGTGATATAACTAGCAGGCCGGAGCTGATCAATGAAGAGCTTAATTTTATTTCCTTTTGATATTTTGAGAAGACTTGTAAAATATTCCGTTGTATAAGATGGATGTTAGCATGTTTTCGTGATTTTTCTTTTGGATAAATGAAATTAATAATTCTAATATGCATCTCAAGTTTGAAATTAAAACCAGGAGGCCAGCTCATATAGTTCAGCCTCATCAATCCTGTGTAAAAGAAAAGAAAAATTTTTATGTCCACTTTATTATTATTATTTTAAGACAAGGATTTAGGCTTGACGGTGGCTTTATATGGTGAAATAAAGTCGGGCTGTCACAGTTGGTATCAGATAATAAACTGAGATACTCTAGGTCAATTTGAATCAACGCGGAAACTTAAGATAGGATTAGTTAAGGCAAGAAGAGGGTTAGCTTTCTTTATGCTTTGGACAAAGACATTTGTGATGGCCATCTTTCGACTAATTGACTAACAAAAATGTTCTTTTCTGAAATTAAAGTCATCCCTGAAGTCATGTTTAATAGAGGAAGGCGAAATGTATGGATTAACAACTCTCTAGATCGGGAGGCAAGGTACTAGAACCTGTTAGACAGGATGGCTGAAGTTATAGAAGCTTTAACTCCACCAACTTTGGTGACCAGCCTGATTCCTGTCCATCATGAGCGGTCGGTCTACAATCGTTTTACCAACGAGCGAGTTCCTGAATTCTCAGGGGAACCTGACCCGTTGAAGGCAGACACTTGGATCCAACGACTGAAGAAGATGTTCGCGGTAATTAAGTGCCACCTGTCGATATAAAAGGTAAGGCCTTGGGCTTAATATTGTAACCTAGTGTCGTTTTGGGGATTCCAAATCCATGCATGTATGATGTTTTTGGGCCAGCTAAGGTACCAAGTCTTAATTTGATCTTAATAGTAGTTCGGCGGGCGAACTGCAGTGCTATTACTGTCGAATTGATAAAGGATAATATCTGGCAATCGAGTTGTGGGATCTAGGGCATAAGTTTAAATTGATCAGGGTATCAAGAGATTGATGACGTCTTCCTATAAAATATTCAACGAGAATCTGAGTTAAGATTAATTAGTATATTATCTTAAAGTTATTTTATGGTCATTAAGGGGCTTCGGCCGTGTGACTATTTGAGAATGATTATAGAAGGAGGATTAGGTTCACTTATCTGTTGACCGATAATTTGAGGTTGTGTCGAAATCGACGAAAATCGTTGAGAATTCTAGGTAGAACCATGGAAGTATAGGCTTTGGTATCATTGTGAAATACTCCAGAACATTCGAGGAAGATAAGATAGACTGATAAAGTTGTTTATGAATTTCAAAAATGAGGAATGCGAGTTTTGTGAAGGAAATGCCCTGTTAGACTTATAACTCTTTGATAGCGTGATCTTGGGATCTATAAGATTTTAAGTGATGGCTATTGGGATGACCGATTAGTGTCTTGAAAGCTTATGGTCATCTTGGGTATAACCGAAGTCATTAAATAATCCGACAAGTATTCTTGGAGGACTACAATTCAAGTGAGATGTCTGACTTAGAGACATTTGTAATTAGTTTTTGAAATCAAATGAGTCTGGTAGGTTACCGTGGAATATAATGTCGTTGAGAACATTAAGGTCACACCTTTGCTTCAGTGGGGGAGAAGTTCATAATTAGTGTTAACTATATGTAAGTCAGAAGTGATAATTAAAATCTCTGCTTTGAAAACTTATGGCTTTGTCCTTGAAAGGCCAAAATAGTTGTACCATTAAAAAAAATGACCATATGATATCTCACGTGGACAGACGTGTTTTAAAAGTTGAGCAAGTAAACCCCGGTGTTTTGTTTGAGAAAGCAGGCATCAAGGTTGGAAATTTATGCTGTGAATTTTTGGGCTTGTGTGTTTTTTTCATAGAAGATGTAAAAGATGAATCGTGAATAAGTCCAAATGATTGGGAAATAGGATGCCATGTTCTTGAATTGGGATCTTAAGATTTTGGGTAATAATTTAAGTTATAATGACTCTTCGAGTGATCGTTATAACTGTAATGTAGCCGAAGAATGAGGATTTTGGGATTTGCCTTCATAATATGACTATCCTAGAACTGTTTAAATTAGAGTAGCGCAGCGTAAGTGTTGTGAAACCATAACCCAGAGATTTAAGAGTAAGGTTAAGGTCCCTGTGATCGAATTCCTTTGAAGCTTGGAATGAACTGAAATGAAAGTTCATTGAATTTGTTTGAGGTATCAAATTAAATTGGAAAAATAGTCAGCATTACTGTAAGTCGCTTTTGAAATTTGGGGATCGTTATAAGTCTTCCTTGTATTAATGGTTGAAAAAAAAATCAGTAAGTGTTTGGGTTGAGTCGTTCTGAGAGGCTAAGGATTTGTTTTGTGATGAGGATTAGGATTATTCAAATGCTTGAGGTTTCCTAGAGTAATCATTGTATGAGAGAATAACTTCTGGATGCAAGAAAGCATACCTGTGGATATTGAGGATTGTAAAATTTTGAGGACGAAATTCCTATAAGTGGGGGAGATTGTAACAACCCAGATTCTAGAACATAAGAAATTCCAGTCATCAAGTTCTTATAATCCGGTCAACGCCAGTTGACCGAAAAATGTAATAAGAAAAGTAAATCGGCCTTAAGATGAAATCAAGTTCGCCCCTTACTTGATGAAAATCTAGTCCGGAATATTCCTTGATGAAAAGACGTCCGAAATATTCCTTGATGAAAAGAAGTCTGAATTTCCTTAATGAAAATCCAGTCCAAATTTCCTTGATGAAAAGAAGTCCGGATTTCCTTGATGAAAATCTAGTCCGGATTTCCTTGATGAAAAGAAGTCCGAAATATTCCTTGATGAAAAGAAGTCCGGAATATTCCTTGATGAAAAGAAGTCCGAATTTCTTTGATGAAAATCAAGGCCAGCCATGTAAGGCCAAAGTGGCCTTGAAGGCCGGAGTGGCTTTGTGGTTGGCAAAGCCGAAGATGATGATCCAGTCAACAAGTGTTGACCGAAAGTCGTGGAAGAATAATTCGATCAACGCCAATAGTTGATCGGAATGTGATTAAATGAGAAAGCTAATTCCTATTAAGTTCAGTTAACCAGGAATTTAATGTGTTTACATGAGAAAGCTAAATCCTTCTAAGTTCAGTTAACCAAATATTTAATGTGTTTACATGAGAAAGATAAATCCTTCTAAGTTCAGTTAACCAAGAATTTAATGTGTTTACATGAAAAAGTTAAATCCCGCTAAGTTCAGTTAACCAAGAATTTAATGTGTTTACATGAGAAATCTAAATTCCATTAAATTCAGTTAACTAGGAATTAATGAAGTCCTTGGGAATGCAAAACCATAAATGATCTAATAAAGAAGGGGACTTTTTGGAAAATGTAGAGCCATAAATAAGAAACATTTTTCCTGAACTGCCAATCATTAATGACGGTCATCAGACCCAAGGCCTATAAATAAGAACTAGAAGAATGAGAAAGAGACATGCAATAGAGTTTTTAGTAAAGGAAGGCCAAAAGATCAAGACAAAGTAGAAGAAACCCAAGCAAGAGTAAAGATCAAGGCAAAGTAGAAGAAACTCAAGTAAGAGTAAAGATCAAGGCAAAGTAGAAGAAACCCAAGCAAGAGTAAAAAGATTAAGGCAAAGTAAAAGAAACCCAGGCAAGATACTCACCCCTGTTTTTAAAGTTCATGTTTATGCATGTCTGCTACATAAGTATATGATATTCTTATGAAATTATGTATGTATGATGTTTGTGCTGTTTCTGTGAATTATCGTTCTTAATCGCATGTTTAAAAGAAACTCTGGTATTCATGATGTCAGATTTTATTCTGTTTAAAGTATATGTTTGATTATCGATCTATACGAACTCTGATAATTAGTGTTTAAAGAAGAGACTTCTAACTTTTAAGAAGAAGAGCTTCGGACTTTGAAGAACTCCGACTTTTAGAACTACGGACTTTAAATGGAAATGAACTCCAGTTTTTAGAACTTAGGATTTAAAGGAACTCCGGCTATTTGAGCTTCCGTTTTTAATGGAATTAGAACTTTGGTTTCTAAATTACGGCTTTCATTTTCGGCCTTTATGAATAATGAACTCCAGCTTTTAAGAACTTCGGATTTCAGAAAAGAACTCCGCCTTTTGAAAAGAACTCCACCTTTATGAATAATGAGCTGCAGCTTTTAAGAACTTTGGATTTCAGAAATGAACTCCGCCTTTTGAAAAGAACTACGCCTTTATGAATAATGAACTCCGGCTTTTAAGAACTTCGAATTTCAGAAAAACTCCGCCTTTTGAAAAGAACTCCGCCTTTATGAATAATGAACTTCGGCTTTTAAGAACTTCAGATTTCAGAAAAGAACTCCGCCTTTTGAAAAGAACTCCGTCTTTATGAATAATGAACTCCGGTTTTTGAGAACTTCGGATAAGAACTCTGCCTTTTGAAAAGAACCTCGACTTTTGGAACTCCGGCTTTTAAGAACTCCGGCTTTGACAGAAGAACTTCGGCTTTTGGAACTCCGGCCTTCTGTTTGAAAAAGAACTCTGGCCTATTTATATGAACATGGAACAATGCATGTAATTCGGACAGCAAGTGGAACTCTACGACTTCGACTTCCGAACGATGATATATGGCAATTAAAAGATATGAACTAAGAATTGAGTTTCCATTAAACTTGCTGTTAAAGGTGGATGAAGGATATTGGAGTGATACTCAAGGATTGCCTCTTGGGCCATGGGAGGGAACTTTTGGTAGTATAAGACTTTTGGACTACGGCCCCGTATGCCGGGTTAAAGGCACTACCTCCCGCCCCGGGGAGTATAACAAGGGGATACTGCCTTAGGTTGTGGGATTACACACAACCCATCCTCAATGTTATCCGCTCTTGTCCGGTCCCTAAAGATGATAAGAATTTCCAACGATTTTTATGGAATCTTCAAAGACAAGATAATAAGAATAAGAAATCAAGAAGAAATGACATGATGATGTTCGTATGTTAAATTATGTTATGAAACTCTGTTTTGATTCGATTATATGTATGTTTTGTTTTCTGCATGTGAGTACCTTGCTGGGCTTTGTTGCTCATTCTTGCCACTTTTCAAATGATGAAAGGCTTATGGAGAACGAGGTTGAGTAGAACTATATGATATAACTAGCGGGCTGAAGCTGATCAATGAAGAGCTTAATTTTATTTCCTTTTGATATTTTGAGAAGGCTTGTAAAATATTCCACTGTATAAGATGGACGTTAACATGTTTCCGTGATTTCTTTTTGGATAAATGAAATTATTAATTCTAGTATGCATCTCAGGTTTGAAATTAAAATCGGAATGCCAGCTCATATAGTTCGGCCTCATCAATCCTGTGTAAAAGAAAAGAAAAATTTTTATGTCCACTTTATTATTATTATTTTAAGACAATGATTTAGGCTTGACAGCGGCTTTATGCGGTGGAATAAAGTCGGGCTTTCACAATGACTTCAGCCATCCGGTCTAGCAGGTTCAAGTATCTTACCTCCCTATCCGGAGTGTTGTTAATCCGTCCGGTTCGTCTTCCTCTGTTAGACATGACTTCAGTTGATTTCTGAAGGAACATTTTTGTCAGTCAACTAGCCAAGGGTAGCTATCACAATTTATTCCGCCCAGAGTAAAACCAACCCCCCTTTTTCTGTAACTAATCATGTCCTAAGTTTCCGTGGTGATTCAAATTGACCTAAAGTATCTCAATTTTCTCTCTGATACCAACTGTGACGGACCAGCCTTATTCCAACATTAAGCCGCCATCAATTCTTAAATAAATATTAATGTACATAAAAAAATTTACTTTTATCATTAGATTTTCCGGTCAACTGGCGTTGACCGGATTATAATGACTGATAACTGAAATTTCTTATGTTCTAGAATTTGGGCCGTTACAAATATACTATCTATACTTAGCACACACCTCATTACATAACTTGTAAGCATCACTATATTAACTCCATTACTTCTTTTGCAGTTCATCCGATATGTGAGCCTAATTACAATTCAGATTATTCCTTTGAAAATTATCAGTTCCAGTGTGGCAATTTGCCATCTAGATCATCTTAATACTCCATCAAGATTGCTTCATTCACAAACCCAAACCGGACATTGAAATTCATAATCTCTTTAGACAAGGATTGCCCGTCAGGGGTTGTCATCCTCAGGTTTTAGTCTAGAATCCTGGAATACATATAAACTTATTCCCTTGTCATCATTAACTGGCTTCCTCTTCTAGCTATCCCCAAAACACTGCATAAAAAGAATGGTCCCTTTTTTTAAAGACTAATTGCTCCCAGAAACATTCCAAGAAATGAGGTGTGACACTCAGAAACCCACTATTAGCCTTGCCTTATCTTAATTAGCTAAACTTTATCTAGACAATCAAGAACCTTAGTTACTTTCTTCAATACATTAAGCTTAACTTATCATTAATCCTAACGTTGAGCAACTCAAGTGCTCCTATCATTACTCAACTTAAAACGGTTCTATCTGAACCTTCAACTTGTTTTGATTCGACTTAATCACTAAGCCACGGTCCATTTCTATCTTAAATCATGTTGGCCTTAAATCCGATTACCTTAAACATAAGCCTATAATCCAAACCGATCAACCTATACCTATGGTCACCGTAAATCAACTTAATCATTTCGTTTAATCACTAAGTCCTAGCTCAAATCAATCCTAACTTATGAAAGCTAGAACACCTAGGATTTCCCAACTTAACTCATTCAATCTATGTCGATCCCTATGAGACGGAATAGATTTTCTTGCTGGTTTTGATTAAAGGCTTGAAGGGGTGTAGGTCTATGATGCAGGGTGATGTCTATTGCTGATGTTGCATATGCTGATTCCTGGATGGATTTGTAGGTTTTGAACCGTGTAATTCCTCCTGGTTTCTAGCATTGCTTCTGCAGATGCTGTTGCGGTAGTAATGTTGTTGTGGGGCCTTTTGTTGCATTAAGGCTCGTGGCTGAAAAAAGGGTTTTACAGTTGCCGCTGGAAACCTGCTGGTGTTGGGGCTTTGTTGCAATTGCCTAGAGCCTTGCTGCTGTTGGAAACCCTTGGTGGATGATATGCCGAACTTACTGCTGTTGGCATGTTGGAATATTGGCTTGCTCTTGGTGATATTTCTGTCAAGCTGAGGATGCTGCTGGTATTTTGTTTATGGAGTGTTCTGCTGCTGAGGTTGTGGTGAATGTGTTGTTGCCCCTGCTGATGTGTGAAGGGCTGTGGATGAAGCAGAAACTTTTAATAAAGCTGCCTCTTAGACGTTTTGATGAAGTTACTGATGCTGCTCGTGCCTAGAGTCCCTTAGTAATGTATCTGATCTCCTCATGCTATGCTGGGCAGTACTGATTGCTGCTGATTATGAAGGGGGTGATTGTCGCTGGCTTGTTGGATATAGGCGACAGCTGATGGCCTTCAACTTCTGATCTGGTTTGAGCATGGGGCTGGACTGAAATTCTTGGCGCTGATTTCATACTTGGTTGGCTGATGTTGTCTCCAGCAGCTGGCCTGTTATGTTGTGTGTAGACTGAGGATGCTGAATATGGTTTGGAGGCTTGTTGTGGCTGAATGGCAGCAGCTCCTGCAGTTGCTGATTTGGTGTGGGTGGAAATGGTGTTGCCTAATGTTGGGTGACTGCCTATTTTTTGTTATATAGTCTAGGTGGGACAGGATCTAAGTGACAGTTTTAGATGATGTTCATCTAATTTTTTTCACTTTTTTTCGCTTGGTTCATGATTCTGTTCATGGTTTTGCCCAGGGTATGCCCTAACTCGTTGTTCTAATTCCAAGTTAGTAAAACACTTGGAGTTAGAAGATCGTTTTTTGTAATTTTCATTTATTTTAATTCATTTACTTACTTACCAAAAAAAAAAAGAGACGGAATAGATCCTAAACCCTATAGGACCATCCATTAGATAGATTTTGAACAAAATTCATAAGTTTAAATCAGTAATTCTATAAAAATTATGACAGAGTTCCATTTAAAACTTGATAGAAACCAAAATACATCTTGTAATGAATACCTTATACAGATCACACTCAATATTCAAACCTCAGACTTATGACCACAACACAATCACAAGACCAGCACAAGCATGCAAATATCCAAATATCTTAATTCACATCCTACAACACGTGTACACATGACTACAAGTGCCATCCATAGCTTTAATTTAACAACTCTATCCACTATGTTAGAATTAAAAATTGAGATGCCATCTAGGACCTGTATAGAAATTCAGAAAACATATAGTGGAAGCAGAACTATAAACCTGCGAAAACACAATTTCTGTCTGAACAGTATACAGAACATATTATAACTATTAATACATAGTTTCCTTCATAAATTCAGACATTTACATTAACAATATTCAAAATCTCATGTCTTTAAAAGCTCCGAGAGTCCATCCAACTCCTCGCTAAGTTCCAATCATTTGCCTTTATCCGGTATCATCTCTATGTCCTTATCTGGAGGAAAAAAATAGGAAAACAGTGAGTCAAAATCCAACAAGGTACATGCAGGCATGTAGTAAAATTTTCGTGTAGAACAGAATGCAGTAAAATAGATACAGTTACACATTAAAGTATCTATGCTATGAAACAATGATTTACAGAAACTATACCAGAATATAATGCAGAAGATTACAGAACTACTAGGAAATAAAAATAATCAAGCTTCAAAAATTAGAAATTAGTATAATCATACTTTGTTAATAATAAATTGGTAAAATAGGCTCTAGAAAGTAGAAATCAGTCTCAATTCTATAACTTATAGAAAATCTCTTTTTTATCAGTAAACTATCCAACCAGTAGATCCTACTAGAAAAGTGGGTGAATAATCGATGATAGATTGTATTCAATCCACACAATCAAAGGCCGATGACAGGAACAGGAGATCCCACATCGCAGGATCTATCCCCTCTTCGGGGATTTAGGACAGGGGTGTCGGCTAGTAACAGTAACTACCCTCTAGATTAATGCTCTGAGGAAAGGCAGATTGTATATAACTCCATGGATAGAATTATCCTCGATTACCATCATAACTTCTAAGGCATGTCGGAAAACCTAATTTAACTGTATGTCATTCACAGGTCCTAATTAACAGTATCAGAAATATTTTTCCTTATTATTTGATAACTGGAAACCCTTTTTAGTTTTAAAAATCAGTTAGAGTTTTACAATAACTCTTCAGTCAATTTTAGAACATACGAAAACAGTTTATAATCATTAAGTTTTGCTTTAAAATATATAGAAACAGTTTGAAACCCTTTAGGTTTATTTCAGAATATACAGTAATAGTCTAAATCTCTTCAATTTTGCTTCAAAAGTCCATAGTAATTTATCAGTATAAGTCCGTGTAAAATTTTCAGAAACAGATTATACAATGAGTTTTATCTCAGTACAAATTAACTTTTATACAGCAGAAAGTTTGGATAAAAACAATTAAATCCCTTCAATTTTGTGATTAGGGTTTTGCCAAAATTTTCAGACGATAAACGGACACCAAACACATGCATGCTTTTAGAGTATATAAATACCATTTTTGAGATATAGAAAAATAGTAAAAATAGAAAATAATGTCTGAGGTACACTTGCCTAAGCTCCATTTACAGTTATTGTGACTCTAATCGGAGTGGATCGGAAGATTTTTCCCATTTTCTTTCTCTTCCCTCTCCTTCCTCTCTTCTCTCCTTCCCATTCTGCCGTCGAGCTGCTAGAGAAAGCCCTCAAATTTCCTTTTAAAATACGAAGAGAAGAAGTCACGTGAGGGAGCCTGTGACTGGCGCTCAAGCACCGCTTGACCTCCAAGTAGGCGCCCCGTACAAATTGATGGCCGCGCTCGAGCGCCAACCAGGCGTGTTTCGAGCACCCAGTTCTGCTAGACCCCCTCGGGTGGCGCCTTGAGCGCCACTTCGAACTGTGCATTCTATTTTTTGCTCCCCGTTTGCACTCGAGCTCTACTCGGGCGCAGGTTAGGACCGGATCGAGCCTACAGCAAGCCTACTTCGCATTTTTGTCATTCGGGATCCATTTTGACCCTTCCAACCCAATTTTTTTGCATTCTTGGACCCTAATTTTGATTATATAACCTTAATAGGGTATGATTATCATAATTTAAAGCCTAGAATCTTATTTTCAAATTAACGTTTCTCGGTTTACAACTTCGGTTCCCGATCTATTAATTTCGAATCTTAAGGCTTTTCGATCCGATTCCTCCCATACCCCTTAACTTAATTCACCTATTTTAAATTAATTACACATTTTTTGTCATATTTTGGGAGTCAGTACCCCTACGAAGCCCATCTTTCTCCTAATTATCATGTTTTGGAAGCTTGGGTCATTACACTCTCCCCTACTTATAGGAATTTTTTCCTCAAAATTTGATAATCATTGAATTTTTAAAATTAAGAAACTTTCTTACTGTCTCCAATTTATTTCTAAATCAGGCTGGTTATCCTAGAAAATCATAAGCATCAGAATTGCCTTGATACTCATTATTTAATGTATCATTTTCAGACCCAAATTCATTAAGTCTGAAGGTCAATCTATTTCATTAATTACTTTTTTAACCTTAATTCCGAACCTTAACCAAGCAAAATGCCTCATTTCATTTCATATTAATCCTCAGAATTGAATATCTCCTCTGATATAAGCTTAAATCTTAATATGTGCTGGTTCTCCACATTTTCGTTGCACGCTCTAATCAATCATTTAGGTTCGAGTCATCAAATTACAATTCGCCATTACACAAATCCACCTTAGCACCCTAAACTCTTTCATCAAGCTTGGTTTGGATTTGACATAAATCTCAAGTCTTAATTGAACTTCCAAGGCAGGATACTTTACATTCTTTCTCTTTTCGTTAGCATGTCCCCAAATTGACATTTTTTTAAGGTACATATTCCGTTCCGAACATCCAATTTATGCGATAGCCTTGATTAAAATCGATTCTAAGATATCCATACTACAGAAATAATTCTCACAGATCCACAACTCACCACAAAATAAGAACTCATAACTATAACAGTCACCACGGATTCGGTATAGTCTTAGACCGTTGCTCAAAACCTCAAGACCCTAACAGTTAACAACCTCAAATTCTCAAAGTTCATATACCAAGGAATTTTCAGGTCTTGCTGGAATACCAAGGACCTACTTACCAAAAAAAAAAAAAATGGAATACCAAGGAGCTAGCCAAGTAAATCCAAATGCATCCTTCATAATCATAATGAGAGGGTTGTTCCAATACAAAACCATGAGGTTTTTTCCAATTTTCAACTTCATGACTTCCACACATCAGACGCTATTTTATTTCCCAACTTAGGAATGCAACACCCTATTGCTCCAAACAAGTGAGCTTACACATAATTTCCTTTCTCATTTCCTGTGAGACACTAAAAGCATGCCCGTTCTATAAACTCTTGACATCCATTACCAATACTGATACTCATTTTCTCTCAAGATACCAAAATCCATCTACATAATTCTTTGGACAAGCCATCACCCAAGGCGATACTCTCAAGTCCTCAAACAGAGAATTCCAAGTGCTAATTTCTACCGATGGAAGAACAACTTTTAAACTAGGGATTTCTCTACTATTTATCCCAAGGACATCGATCTACAAGCGATGCGGGAAAGTAGAATCCTAGAATTTTCTTAACAGTATCAGAGTGCTTGGAGTTTCTTAAGGTTATTTTTCCATCATAACATAACTACTTTAATCCTTAAAATTATCGGAACAGAGCTATCTCCGAGGCAATTCCACAATTTCTCACATGGGGACTTTCAATATCATCCATTGATCTTAATATTCACCTTCCTCAAAAATATGGAGGTCTGCCTATTATAACTCTTAACTCTTTGAATTCTCAAAACATTTATTTCTCCTGAAAACATTATTCATAATTCCTTAAGGCGATGGTCTCATCATATCACCCCAACCATGGGTGAAACAATCTCAACCCATGAATTCCTCCCCCACTTTGCTTGTGGGAGATTTCCTATTGATGCGGACTAATAGAATCTCAATATTCCTCAAGGGTACTATTATTTGTGCTAACTTACTTGGCCCATTTGTTAACCCTACTTTCCAGAAGCCTTGAATCTCCTTCAATAGCTTCTAACTGATGCTTTTCCAATTTTGCACAAATCTTGAGAGACTAATGCCAACTTCATTTGCCTCTAAACCATCCATTAAAATAAATCGGCTTAATCTATTCCTCCAAATACATACATTCTCAAGATTCCCATAACTAGGGTCTCAAATAGTCACCTATCGACTTCAAAAGGGGCGGTCTCATTTTCTAATTAAACTTAACGTGTATTTCCTAATTCAATTAACCTTTCCTCTCATCCAGAATGCATAACCTAATTACAGGGCATCATATTCTCTCAATGTAAATTACACAAACATCCTTGAGTATCTTTTCAACACTAAAAGGATTCCCACTACTAAAAGATCAATTCCTGATCATCAGTTCCGCTTATTCGCCATATCAACCAAATGAAACAATATTCCTTCTTCTAGTTAAATACTCATCTAATTACTTGCCACAATTCTCAAAATTCACAACATCCATAAAGCATACCTATATCTATACAATCAGGAAATAATCTAAAATCTTCAAGGTGAACATGACAGCACACAAATTTAGGAAGCAAAAGAACAAATAACTTCCCAAATCAACTAAAACGTAAATCACATTCCACAATCAAGAAAATACCTCTATCCACCCTTTGGGGTGCTTTAACATCTTGAACTGCCACTGCAAGTATTTTAGCCGAGCTGGTAGGCTTCCTTGCTCCTAATCTTTGAGATCATTGACAGTCTTTAACCTAGTAGCCCTGCTATCCACATCTGAAGCAAGCTCCCGTTGATAGGAATGTCCCGTATGCTTCTTTCCACAGTAGTTACAAGGCATCATTGACGTTTAAAAATTTGATACTAATCGAATTCCGATGCTACATTTCCTTTCACCCAAACATTTCATCTTCCAGCCATCCCAGAACATTACATAAAGAAAAAGAATTCCTTTAAAATCAGATGCTTCCAAAAACATCCTCAGAAATGAGGCGTGACGCTCAGAAATCCACCATCAGCCTTGCCTTACCTGAGCTAGTTGAACTTTATCTAGACCATCAAGAACCTCACTTACTATCTTCAATACATCAAGCTCATCTTATCATTAATTCTAAGGTTGAGCAACTCAAACACTCCTATCATTACTCTACTTAAAACGGTTCCATTTGAACCTTCACCTCGATTCGATTTACCCAAACCTGGAATCAATATCATTCCGCTGAATCGCTAAGTCTTAGTCCATTTCTATCCTAAATTATGTTGGCCTTCAATCAGATTACCTTAAACTTAAGCCTAAAATCCAAATCGATCAACCTAGATCTGATGTCACTATAAATCAATTTAATCATTCAGCTTAATCATTAAGTCTTAGCTCAAGTCAATCCTAACTTATGTAAACTAGAACACTAAGGATTTCCTAATCTACATTGATCGGTATAAGTCTATCCCTACCTATTCGGTCAGTCAGGATTATTTCCTAAACTTCAGTGGATGATTCAGATTATTCTTGAGGCATCTCATTTTCTGTGATACCAACTATAACCGAACGGATCCTAAACCCTATAGGACCCTCCGTTAGACAGATTTTGAACAGAATTTGTAATTTTGGATCAGTAATTTTGCAAAAAGTTTGGCAGAGTTCTATTTAAAATTAGATAGAAACCAAAATACATCATATAATGAATACCATGTACAGATCATACTCGATATCTAAACCTCAAACTTATGACCACAACACAATTACAATACCAGTACAAGCATGTAACTATCCAAATATCTTAATTCACATCCTACAACACGTGTACAAAGGACCACAAGCGCCATTCATGGCTTTAATTTAACAACTCTATCCACTATACTAGAATTGAGAATTGAGATGCCATCTAAGACTTGTGCAAAAATCCAGAAAACATATAGCGAAAATAGAACTATAAACCTGCGAAAACACAATTTTTGTCTGAATAGTATGCAGAACATATTATAACTATTAATACATACTTTCCTTTATAAATTCAGATATTTACATTAACAATATCCAAAATCCTAAGTCTTCAAAAGCTCTGAGAGTCCATCCAGCTCCTTGCTAAGTTTCAATCATTTGCATTTATCCAGTATCATCTCTATATCCTTATTTAGAGGGAAAAAATAGTAAAACAGTGAGTCAAAATCCAGCGAGGTACATGCAGGCATACAGTAAAACTTTCGTGCAGAACAGAATGCAATAAAATGGATACAGTTGCATATTAAAGTTTCAATGCTATAAAACAATAATTTACGAAAACTATAGCATAACATAATGTAGAAGATTATAAAACTATCAGGAAACAAAAATAATCAAGTTTTGAAAATCAAAAATCAGTATACTCATATCTTGTTAATAATAAATCGGTAAAATAGGTTCCAGAAAGTAGAAATTGGTCTCAACTCTATAACTTATAGAAAATTCATTTTCTATCAGTAAAGGACCCAACCAGTAGACCCTACTAGTAGATGGGGCAAATAATCAAGGATAGATTGTATTCAATTCACACAATCAAAGGCCGATGACAGGAACAAGAGATCCCTCCTTGTGGCATCTATCCCCTCTCCGGGGATTCAGGACAGGAGGTATCGGCCAGTAACAATAACTACCCTCTATGTTAACGCCCTGAAGAAGGTCAGACCACATATAACTCCATGGATAGAGTTATCTTCGATTACTATCATAACGTTCTAAGGTATACCGGAGAACCTAACCTGACTGTATATCAGTCACGGGTCCTAATTAACAGTATCAGAAATATTTTTTTTATCTTATTTCATAACTAAAAACCCTTTTCAGTTTCAAAAATCAGTCAGAATTTTATAATAACTCTTCAGTCAATTTTAGAATATGCAGTAACAGTTTATAATCATTCAGTTTTACTTCAAAATATACAGTAACAGTTTATAATCATTCAGTTTCGCTTTAGAATATACAAAAATAGTTTGAAACCCTTCAAGTTTGTTTTAGAATATACAATAACAGTCTAAAACCCTTCAATTTTGCTTCAAAAGTCTACAGTGATTTATCAATATAAGTCCGTGTAAAATTTTTAGAAATAGATTACACCAGAAGTTGTATCTCAATACAGATTAACTTTTATACAACAGAAATTTTTGATAAAAATAGTTAAATCCCTTCAATTTCGTGCTTAGGGTTTTGTCAAAATTTTTGAACTATAAACGGATGCCAAATACATGCATTTTCATGAAATTAAAGCCAGATATTACAATA